>MNCI01003856.1:518626-582590 GCA_015680685.1 Gnetum montanum
ATATCGCGGCACAGTGCATGTCGCGTCTCATCAATAATTATTAAAAATAATTTTTTCACTTATCAAAAATTTCATTGTCTTTTACCAAAATTCTTTTATCTGCCTCATTGATGTATTTAACATGATCAATGCCTTTAAATTTCTTGTTTCTGATTTTTGCCAATTTATAAATAGATTTTTCTCCTTCTTATGTTTCTAATTTATCATATAGCCTAGACAAGGCTTTATGTTAAGCTTTGGCTACTTCCACTATTGCTTCTTTTTTGTCATTTAATATATCAACTTATTTTCTTAGCTATCGCCTTGCTGCAATTCCTTAAAGCATTTTTCCTTATTTTGGATAGCATGTTACACTTCATCACTCTACCACCATGTCTTTTTTGGTATGTATTTTTTCCTTTATTTTGACCCAAAATGTTATTTCCAATTTCCTAATTACAACTTTCCATTTGACCCCAAATTAAATTTGTAGAACAATCCTAATTCTATATGCCTTCTTGAAGCAATTATTCTTTAAAAAAGGTGATATTATCTTCTTTCAAATTCCACCATTTTATGCATTTAGTCCCTGTTTTTGTGCTACCTTTGAAGCTTTGTGTAGCTAAGTTTATGATCATTAATTGATGTTAAGTTGCAAGACACTCTCTAGGTATGACCTTGCATTCTTTGCAAATGGCCTAATCTCTTTTGCACAATAAGAAATAATCAATTTGTGTTTTATCCATACCACTCTTATATGTAATTAAATGGTCTATCCTTTTTTTTTGAAATAAGTATTTGCAATTGCAAGGTCACATGCACTTGCAAATTACAAAAGTGAATCTCCCATATCTTGCACTCTCCAAGCCCATGTTCTCCATGAATCTTGTCATATCTTGTTTTCATAGATCCAATGTGACAATTAAAATACCCTCCAATGAATATGCTTTCTTGCTAGGAAATTTCTTGAAGCATAAAGTCTATAGAATCCCAAAAATGTTACTTGATGGAATTTTCTAAGCTAATTTGTGAAGCATATACACCAATGATGTTGATGATTTAATTTCCAAGTACAAGTTTGATGCTCATAATTTGATCATCATGGTAGCATACTTGTCCCACTTTACCTTTGATATATTAATCAACAATGATGTCCACTCCATTTCAAGGATTTTCTTTTCCTAAGTAAAAGAGTTTGTAATCATGACCTAAATCTTTATCTTTTTTTCATTTCCATCTTGTTTCTTGAAATAAGGCAATGTTGATTCTTCATAGTTTCATGGCACTAGTAATTTTAAAGGTTTTTTTTTATTGAGAGTACTAATGTTCCACGTTACTAACCAAAGTTTCCGTTGCTAGACTTGCTTCTTTATCTACACCTATCCTTGATATAGGAACCCTTGTCTACTTTCCACAACATCTAAGTAACAATAATTTGCATCATTTCTAGAGGATATCTTGGCAAGCCCTTGCTTATTTTCCATAGCAACCAAGCCCTCTGACTATTATGCATCACATTTGGGGAATGAGCTAGCATTTGTAAAATCTTAAAAAGAACTTATCCATGAGATTTGGCATGATTTTACATTTGACTACCAACTTGACGCTAACCCTTATTCTTTCATATCTAGGCTTGAGATTAGCATTGGTAGAGTTATTCATGTTATGTGTTATTCTTGTTTTTTCATGGTTGTTGGATTAGATAATGCTTCAATGGTGCAACAAGCCCTGTGATGAGCGACGAGGTATCCCTACACTCAACCATATGAATACGAGCATTTCACACACGATTCGGTTGAATTCCAAGGACTAAGTGCTTATGCACCCTTGTGGAACAAGGACGGTTTGGTTGATCATTGTCTTCCCAAGCTTACCTGTATGTCACGATTGTATGATTAAGTAAGCTTGAGGCATATGATTTTTATAGCTTTTATGTTTTTATGTCATGCGCTAGTAGGGAATGAGAAAGGTAACTAAGTGAATAATTTAACTTAACTACTTATTAACTAAGTTTTAACTAATCCTAACACCAGCATCCGTTCCCACTTACCGTACACATCATGAACCAGTGCAACACTACTCGGATTACCAAATGCTAATCATTACTAGGTTACCAAGTGTTACACGCATGCTCAAAGTGGTCATGCTTGTGTAATTTAACTATTTGCTCAATGATCAAAATGAATTACTATGCTAATAATAGAAATGTAAAATGCATAAAATAAAATAAATGCATAAGAAAATAATATTAAAGAAATGCGTAAGAAAACAAATCTCAAGTGCTACAAGGATGAATCGAAGAGCTCGTCTTTATTGTTGTACATAAGGTGTGCTCAGGTACACAATGCTCAAATAAAGATCCATCCACACTTAGACCTCTTGCTGTGGGCACTTGGAAAATACTCTAACTTTCAAACAGACTACAAGAGTTTTGCTACTTGACCACTAAAAGACTTCTTTTTCTCAATTGTGCGCCTAGGCACTGTATTTATAAGCTTGGGAGCAACTACTCTAATAATTAGAATAAATCGCTAGAGTAACCACTCTCACCATACCCCCACGACTAAATGAAAACTCATCCTTGAGTTCCTTACAAAATATTGGGAATGTATGAGATTATTGACTAATTGACAACTGATGGTGGAATGGGATGACAGATTCAATGTGCCCAGTGATGGATCAATAAGCATATTACAACATTGTGATGAACACTCATACATAAATGACATCCAAGCCTTTATTTGGCAACTTGTAGAGAAAGAGAGAGAGAGAAAATGAAGTGCGTTGCCACCAATGCTAAGATTACGCCTTTCGTTGTTTATCCATAGCCATACCACCAGACTTGCTCCTTTCGGAAATGCTCTAGTCTTGGTCCATCCTGAGTGCTTCCTCCAAGCCTATTCGATTGTTTGTATGATCACCATCTGCACACACAACACAGTTACAAATGAGCAAGGATAGATAAACCACAATGCAGTGAATACCTTGCCTCGATATGAAGCGCATTGGCTAAGTTGTGGTTATGGCAGAAACTGGTTTGGAGATTTATCGCAGGTGACTTCCCAAGGTGAAGGGGTTAGGTGAATCGTAAAATGGAGAAAATTGAAAAATTTGTGCCAGGGGCCCCACGACTAAGAGCAAACCTCCGATAGCTATAAGATAGGAAAATGTGAGGAACAAGAAAGATGGGGAAAAAATAACAATGGCAACACCAATAAAATGGATGGGGATGAAACAAGAAATGATTAATTGTAGGAAATGTTTAAGGACAAGAAGTTAACAATTGCACCAAAAAAGAATGCCAGTGGGTCCTCCCCAAAGCAGGCTCATGCCCTTTATGCCTTGACAAACCCACAAACCAAAGAGTTCGTAGGCTCTAGGAATGTCATTTAGAAGCAAGAGTTAAAAACTCACCCACAAAAATTCACCAAACAAAAACAATGCATCAAACCAGAATAGACTAATGATAAAATTGGCAATGAGGTGGAAAATGGGAAGAAAGATGGAGAGGAGAGAATGGAATGGAATCCCAAGAATAATGTTGTGTAAAGTCCCTTGTGTATTTTATGGTTAATGTAATTGAGTAGAACTCATCCCAAATCCAAACTCAAATAAACCACATCTAGTGATCTTGCATCAACACACTTGACCAATCCATCCACTTGAAGCAACAAGAATGCTTCCACAAAGAGTCACCACCATTCCAAGGAGAGCGAGATGGAGAAGCAGGAAGCAAGAAAGGGCCTTAGTTAGAGGGAACCTTTAGGCATAGGTAACATGTCTTTCTAGTTCCATAACCAGTGCTTATAGTTCATATTGCTTTATTATGTCTAAGAGGTGTGCTTTGAATTCTCACTTTTCTCTTTTTCTCTTTTTTTTTTTTGCGTGAGAACCACACCATGCAAAAGACTTATTTTTATTCACTCAACTTCCTAATATTTGAACAATGTTAGAATGGCAGGAAAAGCCAAGAAAAAGCATCTAAGCACCCAAGAGAATGGCCAGGACAAATGCATCGAATCCTCTTGAAGTCATACCCTTCTCATCCTTTAAGTCTTTCCTTGGTTTGAAAAATACCCAGCCACCAATTCATTAACAAGTTTACTTAGAAAAAAGGGACTGTATAGTTCTAAGCCAAAGGAGACCATAGAGTTGTATGGATGAGTGGATGGCATGGACTCATTGCCTATTTTATCAAAAGAACCATATTGAAACACCACAAAATTCTAAGCTTAGTACTTCTTCAACAAGAATCGAGCTAAGTCATGATGCCCCCAATATGACTGAAGCTTGAGGGCCTCACAGATAGCTTCAAGCAGAGTCAAAATCAACAAGAAATGGTTCCCTGGGACCCACAAAAGACTACAATGACATCTGGCATCAAACCTGGCAAATCTTGAGCTCAAAATACTTGGTTTTCACTAAGTATGCATCCTGTACGCTGGCCTATACATGCCCAGCGTACAGCAACTTTTGGGCCCCAAAAATGAGTCAAAACATGCCAGAATTGAGTGTCTGGACCCCCTAGGACCTTCCCCAAGGTCTTCAGTAGCTCTCAGGCACTTGAAAATCAAATTTTGGGCTCCAAATGATTGTCTTTCATTCCTATACGCCCAGCGTGCAGCCAACGTACAACAACTTTTGGGCCCCAAAAATGAGTCAAAACATGCCAGAATTGAGCGTTTGGACCCCCAGGACCTTCCCCAAGGTCCCCAGTAGCTCTCAGGCATTTGAAAATCAAATTTTGGGCTCCAAATGATGGTCTTTCATTCCTGTATGCCCAACGTGCAACCACCGTACAACAACTTTTGGGCCCCAAAAATGAGTCAAAACATGCCATAATTGAGCATCTAGACCCCCTAGGACCTTCACCAAGATCCCCAGTAGCTCTCAGGCACCCGAAAATCAAGTTTCAACCTCGAAATGATGCACTTCGATGACCTGTACGTTGAGCATATGTACTTTGCACGCCCAGCGTACACCACCAAAAACAGCCCAAAATAGGCACCAAACAACGAGATTTTCACCTAAAATTAACTCCTGGAGGTAGGGCAATTGTTGGGCATCATCACAGGCACCCGAAAATCAAGTTTTGACCTTAAAATAAAACATTTTCATGTGTGTACGCTCGGTACATTTTTGGTGTATGCTGAGCCTGTACGCTGGGGTTGATGCTGAGTCTGTACACTGAGGTCAAGTCTGTACGCTAGGTTCATATGCCCAGCGTGTACACGTTGGCATGTAGCACGTTGTACAGTTGTAACATATCCTGCACTCGATCAATGCACCACCTGTCTCCCAATCTAAATTTTTCTCACCTCACAACCACTCATCTCCTTCCAGATCTGAATCTAATGCCCAAGATCTCATAAAAACTTGAATTTTTCACTAAATCAGGGTGGGCAATTTTGGGGCAAACCGGAGACAAAAAAAAAGGAAAAGAATGAGAGACACTCAAAAACCAGAGCAAAAACCCTGTACGCTAGACTTCCACCCTACACACTGAGCATACAACATTCACGCTGTGCTTGCAGCCGAATCCAGCGAACAATCATCCCCGTGCATCCACCAGAGCCTTCCGTCCGCCTTGTGACAGATTCACAATTGCATTAGACTGGTGCATTGTAACTTTCCGTTTTGCAATAATATTGCCACATTTCTTTTGCTAAGATTTATCACAGTTTTCCATTCATTATTACATACTTATTGTTTACATTCCTGTACGTTTATGCTCCGTTTTACATTAGTTACGGCGTTCATGTATAACCCAATGTATAGTATATCGGTGTACGTTCGGGGAAATCCTTGTCTGATCTGCGTGCGGACCACTCAAGGTACTCTGCCTTCATTAATCCCAGCTTGCCCTCAAGCGAAGGTAGGGTCTTCTGTGCTTGTTTGGGGATCTCTTGGTTTCTGTTTCATTCTAGCCAGAGACCGATGATTTCGGACAGTACACATACCTTAATATCAGCATCATAATTCAAAGGTAAAAACCAAACATTAGCAATCAATATGATATAATTCAATCCACCATCATGAGCACTTATTGGATGATGAATAAAAGCAATCAAGCAAACAAAGAAATAGTAAAAATATGAACGATGGTGTAAAAAAAATAAGAAAAGTTGGAAAAATGTGCAAAACAAAAATTCAAAAAGAACTAAGGGCCTAGAATGGTCAACATAGGTAGCCACCTCCCCCATGACTGAGTTGGAAGGAGGAGATCCGAAATAGTGAGCAGGGTTGTCCATCAACAGAGGTAGCATGTGTACTGGTGGTCCTAAGCTCATGGAAAGGTTTGGTTTGTTGCATGTTGACCAATAGTTTCTTGTCCGGGCTCTCAGGTTTGTATATTGTCATGGCCCCTGAAGGAAAAGTTGCATAAATAATATAAGGTCCTTTCCACAATGTTTGAAATTTAGTATGTTGTGGCACATGTGTGGGATTCCAGTAGAGGACCTTATCTCCTAGTTGATATTTAACTTTCCTAATCCTTAGGTCATGACGTTGTTTATTGAATGGCTTGTGCAACTCGTTAGATGATAGGGCTGCTAGTTGATTTTCATCTAGCAAGTTAAGGGTTACTAACCATTGTTTCTATGCTAGACCAAGGTCAAGGTTGAGGTCACATGCCATAGATAGTATATGGAGCTCATTTTGAATGGGAAGCGTTGGTAATTTACTGTACATTAACTCATAGGGAGAGTAGCTTGTAGGGAGTTTCCATGTGGAGTGGTATGCCCAAAGAGCATCATGTAGTTTAGTGCTTCAGTCTCGCCTAAACTTGCTAATGGTTCTTGTCAATATCTTTGTAATCTCCTTGTTGGTGACTTCTGCTTGACTGTTCGCTTGGGGATGGTATGTTGTAGTCAATTTATGCTCAACCCCTAAGCGTTGCATTAATTTCTGAAAAGTTGCACTTGTGAAGTGTGTACCATTGTCTGAAATAAGTGCACACAACACACCAAACTTGTTTATGATTTGTTGTTGAACAAATCGTGTAGTTGTAGATGATGTACAATCTTTAACAACAGCTGCTTTGGCCCATTTTGTTAGGTAATCAATGACAAAAATAATATAAGCTTTTCCATTAGGCATTGGTGTAAATAGCCCCATAAAATTAATTCCCCAAATGTCGAAGGGTTCTAATGATTGAATCCATTGTTGTAGACCCTCCATTCTAGCAGTCATTCCCCCATCATGTTGACAGCACTCACAAGATTGGACGAAATGATGGACATCCCAAAATAATGTAGGCCAATAATATCCTGCAAGCAGGATCTTGATGGTCATTCGTCTCCTAACTTAATGACCCCCACAAGGACCCTCATGAGCATCTTGGAGAACTCGTAGTTGATCTATATCGGGAACACACTATCGAACAAATCCATTGGGACACACTTTGTAAATTTGCTTATTGATTTCCATAAAGTATTTGGCTCGGTAAAGAAACTATTGTTTCTTCTTAAGGTTTAACTCTTGTGGTATTCGTTGGGTGAGGAGATAGGTAAGAATGCTACTATACCAATTTGTCTCCATGGGTGATTGATTATTTACTACACTAGCAAAGAGGANCTTACCATTGGCTTATTCATGAGGAACCTTATTGCACTATGATCTATATGTATATATACTTTATATCCCAATACATAGTGTCTAAACTTTTCTAGTGCAAACACTATAGCCATTAATTCTTTCTCTATGGTAGTGTAGTTAAGTTGTGCACCAGCGATACTTCTACTTGCACAGTGGATGTAATAAGGACACTTCTGGTCATCTAACTGTGTAAGTACAGCTCCTAAAGCATAGTTGGACGCATCAGTCATGATATGGAATGGTTTGGACCAGTCAGGAGCTTGTAGAATGGGTGTTTCTACTAACTTCTATTTCAGAGTTTGGAACACTAATTTGCATTCCCTAGTCCACTTGAAAGGTACGTCCTTTTTTGTTAATTTCACCAATGGTTTGGAAATCTTTGAAAAGTTCTCAATAAATCTCCTATAGTAGCCAATATTTCCAAGGAATGACTAAATATCTTTGATAGTTTCTAGTTGATGGGTAATTCCTTGGATAATTTTGATTCTCTTGAGGTCTACCTCTATCTCTATGTGTGAGATTTTGTGCCCTAGTACTATGCCCTCTTGGACCATCAAATGGCTTTTCTACCGGTTGAGCCTCAAATTGGTTTTTACACATCTTTTTAACACTTGCTCTAATCGGTCCAAAGCTTGATCAATGTTTGCTCCATAGGTGGAGAAATCGTCCATAAAGAGTTCTACACCATTTCCTATCTACTGTTGGAAGATGCTTAGAACTAGTTGTTGAAATGTTGCAGGGGCATTGCACAAGCCAAATGACATCTATGTGTATGCAAACGTTCCCCAAGGATTGGTGAACATAGTCTTGGCTTGGTCTTCTGGGGCTATTTGTATTTGGTTATATCCACTATATCCATCCAAAAAATTATAATAGCGATGCCCTGTGATGGTGTCTAAGACTTGGTCGATAAATGGCAATGGAAAGTGATCTTTGAATGTTGCCATATTTAGTAGACTAAAATCTATGCGCACCCTCCATTTGCCTCCCTTTTTAGGCACAATAACTAAGGGGTTAACCCATTTGCTATTAGCAATGGGATATATGAACCCTACCTTGAGAAGCTGTTTGATTTCTTCCTTGATTACTTGCTTTAGCTTTGGGTTCAAACACCTCTATGGTTGTCTTCGAGGCTTCATGGAGGGGTCAGTGTAAATTCTATGTTGGCATATCCTAGGATCTATTCCAGTTAATTAGGGATATGACCAAGCGAAGGCATTCGACCATTTATTTATTACCTTCAGCAGTTCTTCTTTCTATTCAGGAGCAATCTTAGCATTGATAATTACTGATTTTCTATTTTTAAGGAACATGTATTGCATACCAGTGGGCAATGGTTTTAGCTTGAGGGGCTCTTGCTTAAATTTCTCAAGGATTTCCAACTTTCCCTAGTTGATATTTTCAAGGTTAAGACTTGAAACTTGGCAGTGGACTTACTCTAATGCATTTATGCTATCGATGTAAGCACAAGTCAAACCCTCAATTAGTTCCATGCATATGAGTGAACTACTTTCTTGATCAGCTGTCAGCCACTGGGTGTCTTCCTATCATGTGGTTGCTGCATACAGGCATCTTTGTATGTTAATCACTTGTGTACACTGATTGCATGCAGGCAATGCTAAACTTTGCACAAACCATGACCTCTGCACGCAATTACACCCTATGTCACTATATGTGATGCACGAAACTTTCTTCTTCTCGATCTTTCCAAATGTATTTTCCTTTGATATTTCTAGGGAAAGATCACGGATTCTTAGGTGTGTGTCGATGGTGCTTAGCCATGCTCTTCCCATTATGATTGGGAAGTCCCCCTTACCATTGTTTACCTAAATCACTAGGAAGTAAGCTAGGGATGACCATCCAAAAATAGTGGTAACAATGTCTTTCACCAATCCTAATGGGACAGTGATGGACTGGTTGGCCAACTCTAGACAGATGTTGCTCTTTTTTAATGGAGGCAGGTTCTAGGCCTTGTACATTTCTTGAGAAATCAAGTTGACACCGGAAATTGAATCCAAAAGAGCCTTGCACAGTGCATTTCCAGCGATTTGTAAGTATATCAGAGGACTCCCAGGATCAGAGAATTTCCTGGGAAGGTGGCCAGATTTGATCCAATCGGTGATGGCATGTGTTAGCATGACCGTATGCGTTGAGTGCGATGATTGGGTTGAAGGGGGCTCTGAAGTTTTGATTGATACTGAGGCGTCTAAGGAATCAGCCGCTTGTGATTGCAAGGGCTTGGTTGGTCTGTTGGTTCTAAAGAAAGGTCTTTTCTTCATGTGGTTGTTGGCACCAATAGTAGGTTGAGAGTTAATAGCCCTCGTGGTGTTACATTGCTGTAGCTAGGTAGGAATTTCACCTTGCATCGCAGGAGTAGGTGGTAGTGGAGCTATTGGTGGAAGAGATGTGGCTAGATGAGAAGGATGATATGCTTGCGGAATATCACCTCTAGAAGAGGGAGTCCCATAATACTCGCGGGTTTGGTAGTGAGGTTCAGGAGTGACACGACCAGTAGAGTCACGTGGGGAGATTGGCTGCTGCACGTAGTATCCATACGGGTTAGGTTGCCGTTAAGGATACTGTTGCCTTAGTGGTGGCATTCCCCATGATTGTGGGTGTTGCCACTGTTGATATTGCTCAATCGGTTGTGGTGGAGTTCCACTGGGATAATATGTTAAGGGTTAGTGGAACTGCCTTGGGTTACCTCGAGGATAAGGTAACCTTTGGGGTGTTTACCTTTTGTTTAATCGTGGGTTGAGTGCATACACCCCAGACTCCTCCAGATGTGAGATTACAGGGCAACATGCCTTAGGATGGTCATATTGACATATCTCACATCCACTATCATTGTCTATTTCTGAATCCACAACCTCTTCAATGATGGCAACTTTGCCCTTACCCTTGCTACATGCATGTTTAGCCTCTTTCTTTTTTCATTTCTCACTACCTTGCTCTCTAGACTCCTCTACTATTTTAAGAATAGTTTGAAATCTATTGTCTAGGGAATCCCACATTTGGTCTACCTTTGCTAAAACTTTTGATGTCATATTTTGGATAGGCAAATTTTTCCTATTCACCATCTCTTTGAGTGGTGACTCTTCTTCATCCTCGCAAAATTTTACTCCCCTCTTCCAGAGGGAAGGATATTGGTTATACTCTTTTACACTTTCTCTCTTCCATAGCTCACCTTCTTCCTTAGCAACTTGCTCTAATAGTCTTTGAATTTGATGGGAGCTAAGCTTGGATAGTCTTCGTTGGGCATAAGTCCCAAGGGTTCTCCTCATTTCATGCCTAAGCCCATTTACGAGATGGCTCAGTTGATCCCTTTGTGAATAACCTTGGCCAAGACAGCGATGTAATAGTGCATAGTATCAGCCCATGGTAGCATCCAAGGGTTCATGTCCTCCTTGTTTCCAGCTTTGGATTTGCTTTCGTAGGTTGGACTCTCGGGAATACATTTGGTACTTGTCATTAAATAGTTCTAACATAGTACTCCACCTACGAATGGATTTTGGTTCTAAAGACTAGTACGAGCTTTCTACTTCTTTAACTAATATCCATGGGAACAACTTAAGTTTTTGCCATTTGTTCTCTATGTTCTGTAAGGCACATGCATCATGGAATGCTTGTAAATGATTATGAGGATCAGCATTGTATCCCCCTTCAAATTGTGGGATGTTGTTCATATCTAATCTCTTGATCCTACTATCTTTCTGATGCCTTGTTGGAATTCTAACAACCTTAGTTATGTCCAACATACTTCGAGTAGCGAGGAGGGGTTCATTGTGATTGTCTTGTCCATGGTGTCTATGATGCCTACGTTGTTCCCTACTCTCCCTTCTTCTATGTTGTGACTCTCTAGAGTACCCTGGTCCCCTTTCCTGGTTGTTTCATCTATGACTTCCACTATGCCTACCTTTATCCCCATGGTCTTTTTCTTTATGACCATGTCTAGATATTGAAGGAGAGGGTGAAGGAGATGATGAAGGTGAAGAAGATGGAGAACTGTCACCATGACGATGTCTGCTACCTTCTCTTCTGTGATCTCAGCCCTGATCGTGATTGCGATTAGAATGTCCACCTTTATCNCGATCTCAGCCCTGATCGTGATTGCGATTAGAATGTCCACCTTTATCATGAGTTCATGTCCCTTTTTCAAATCCTTTGTGCCCGTGGGTATCAGAACCTGGGTTATGAATAGTGGAATGAAGGTTTTGATATACAACCCCTTGGCCAAATTCAAGGGGAGAAACATTGTTTTGTGGGCGACTGCCTAAGGTAGGTTCACCACCCTCATTTTCACTTAAAACATGTATGGAATCCTGGGACCACTTACCCTTCAAAGACTTATGATGTCTATCCTGTTGCAAGTCCTTTTAACATTGTGCCATTGTGGGATGGTATTCTCTTGAGTCATGTTCTTGCACAATGTATTCTACATGTAAGTGCAGCATGCCAATTCGTGTAAGAGCACGAAGAAGCATGCTCGGGATTGAACGATCGGGAGGTAACACTATGTTACCTTCTAAGTCTCGCCAACACAGTTGTTTGTCTTGATGGAGGATAAAGGTGAAGTCTAGTATATACTCATTGGGATGAATATGTACCACTCAAACTTGTTGAGGGACTGACGGATCAACGTCATGTGTATTACACCACCGATTGTTTCTTGTTTTAGACGAAGGCGGTGAGGCGCTTTCATACAAAGAAGGAGACATACCTTTCTGTTCAGTGTGTAATGTATTCTTGTTTATTATTTTCTCAATCAACCCTAAGGTTTCGTTCCAATGATGTGAATGATTTCCTATGTTCTAGTTAGCGCATAAACAACTAAGTCCCTGGCAACGGTGCTAATGATGAGCGGCGAGGTACCCCTACACTCAACCATACGAATACGAGTGTTTCATGCATGATCTAGTTAAATTCCAAGGACTAAGTGCTTATGCACCCTTGTGTAACAAGGATGGGTTGATTGATTGTTGTCTTCCCAAGCTTACATGTATGTCCTGATTGTATGGTTAAGTAAGCTTAAGGCATATGATTTTTATAGCTTTTATGTTTTTATGTCCTACACTAGTAGGGAAGAAGAGAGGTAACTAAGTGACTACTCTAATAATTAGAATAAACCACTAGAGTAACCACTCTCATCACCCTGGATATGAAATGAAGCTTTATTCTATTTAAAGATCCATAGGATCTATTGAACAGATATTACATTTTCATTAAAAATAAAGATAGATTCTAAAAATTGACCAAGCACCAATGGGGCAACAAAAATAAATCATACAAGTTTTTTGCTATAATATTATAATGCTATGTCTAATGAGTACGCACAACATAAGAAAAACACACATGTAACTCATCTTTAAGGGCTTCTAATCTAGACAACCTACAAATGTGCTCTTGTTGGGGTAGTTGAACCCACCTTCCACTTTTGATTCTAAGATGATGATAACTTAAGCGAAACTTATTGATAGCATTTTGATACTTGATTATAATACCAACTAAGAGATAGCATGCCTTAGAATCTAATTTTGATAGCATGCCTAAATTGCTTGTTGCACAATCATTTTTGCATTTCATTAATAAAGATACCAAAGAGAGTTGAAGAAAGTTAACAACCTTTCGTCTCCAATTTTGCTCTGCAATTGAAATTTTTTCTCTAAATTACTATTTGTAATTTCAATAATCACTTCCTCATACAATCTTTATGTTGTTGCAATCAAATTTGAAGGGATGCTAATTTTATGCAAGCTCAACTATAGTTTTGTATAGATCACTAAATCATATTCTTTTGTAAAATTAATAACATAAATGAAATCTTTTTTATTGGGCATTTCACAAACTCTATGTTGTGTCTAATAATAACCAAGTAATTAATAGTGGAGTGATTATGCCTAAAACCTACTTGTCATCTTGCCCTGACCTAGTTACCTTCAATCTAATAACTGATTCTCTTTTCTAATAGAGTATCCAATAACTTCGCAAAAATATTACTTACAATGATTATTCAACAATTGTTGAAATTATTTTGATTTCCATTTTTATATAATAGGATAGTTTTACTAGTTTTCCAATGTTGATTTAATCCTTATTCCATTGATGAATTCAATTTGTGTCAAATTTCTATATGAATAGCAAATCATATCCACTTTAATAATTTTGCATATAAACCATTTGAATCTACAACTTTGCTAATTGTTAGCTTTTTAATACATTGTGTGACTTCCTCAAGAGTAAATTAGAAAGTTTCTTGTTGTATAATAATTGATATATTATCATTTTCTTCTGTAAATAGCTTATTGTAAAATGAGAAAATATCTTAAAAAGAACAATTATATGATAAGCAGGCTTTACAATGAAAACATTATCAAAATTGTCTAGCTTCCTTTTTAATGGTGTAAGCACCATATTTTTTGTTGTTCCCTTATAAATTTCCTTTTCTTAATTCTAATCAAGCATTTATATACCTTAACTAAACTTTGTTTGTGACTCTTATTTGCATTCTTAATATTCTACCTAGCTTGTATGCAATCCTCATCAAAACCAAGTCTTTTGAGCACCATATTATTGTGAATGCATAACTTACTTGTAAGCAAAATTTGTTCAAGCTTCCTATATTGTCTTTCAAGAGTCCATTTTTTCTATGCTACATTCATATATTTTTCCTTAACTTCTAGGGTAATTATGTACTTAATATTTTTCTATTCTTATTTTTTTGGTCTAAGAAATAATTAAATTTGTAATAAAAAATCTACATTATGATGGCAAGACTTCACTAAATCTTCTCCAACTTTCAACTTAATAAAATCAATATCTTCATAAGAACATAAAAGCAAATCAATGCAAAAGTTACCTTGAGGTCCTATGAAAGTAAATGATGAAGATTGAGAAAATTTAGTAAGATCATTGAAAATCAAAAAATAAAAAATTTTTGTCCATTCTAACAATTGTTGACCCATCTTATCTGTAAAATGTCATGTCCAGCTGTGATCTTCAATAATGTCTAAACTACCAACATTACGTTACCTTTGAATAATTTTTGTTTGCTATGAATCTATCCTAGCATTAAAATCTACACAAATAAATATTGATCTATAGTACTTTATCTATGAACTAAAAAGGATGATCACTGATGAGTGTCAAAGTATCACATCAATGTGGTCTCGTTTACATGTTGTTACCCTGTTGATGGGTTGCATTGACGTAGCATTCACTACGTCTACAAGGCTACGTCGACGCAGCCCAATAACAAAAACTATAAATACAAGCTCATAGTCGTGTTTATGTGGAGTCAAGTGATAGTAGTAGCCAAAATGTTGTAGTTTTTACATTTGAAAGTTAGAATATTTTCTCGAGTGCTTGCAATTGAAGTTATTGAGTGTACGGATCTTTATTCGAGCACTGTTGTACTTGAGCACGATAGTACATGCGACAATAAAGATGAGCTTCTTGATAAACCTTGCAACATTTTGGATAGCTTAAATATTTTATTCATGCATTTAAAGTTTTCAATTATTTATTCAATGTTTCTCAATAATTAACCTAATTAAGTAATTAAGCAAGATAAGCTAAATAGCGATTAAGTAAACCCATAAGTACAACCACTTCAAGCATGCGTATAATGTTTGGTAATCCTAGCAACGCTTAACACTTGGTAACTTGACAACGTTATATGTGTTCAAGATGCATACAAGTGGGACCAGATACTTATGTTAGGACTAGTTAAACAATAGTTAGCCCATTAGATTAAAGTAGACATTAAATTACTTTATTCTTGATCCTATTTATTTTAAGCACCAAAAGCATAAATTATAAAATGACAAAAATCATATTTCTCCATTATACTTAACCATACCTTTGTACATCATAAGTATAATTGGGAAGACAATGAATGACCATTAGGGCAAGGTTCACTTCCTAGACAACTAGTGTACCGAAAGACATAAAGTTCATGGAATTCAACCGGATTGCGCTTGAACACTTTGTGATTCATATGGTTGAGTGTAGGGGTACCTTTTGCCACTTATCAATCACGAGATAACTTTATAGAATCATATAATATACCATATCTAAGAGCAAAATAACATGTGGTAAGTGATGAAGTCCAAGTTAGTTAGCTACGTTGATGCATGTTCATTGATGTAGCTTTGTCAACACATCCTGAGATGTGTTGTGTGTTGACACTAATCCTCCATAAGCCTATATAAATGCTTATATCATCCACATGTATAGCACCTTTTATCATTCACATAGCGAAGCTCTTGTAGTTTATTTTTGTAAGACTTAGCCAAATTTTCCTCTAAGTGGCCACAGTGTGGATTGGGTTGATTGAATGAAATTTTATTCAAATGCATGTTATACTTAAAGACTTCTACATGACAATAATAAAATTGAGATTAATTCCTTCCATTGCAACACTTGGACTAACATTTAATTTATTTTCAATCACTTTACTTTAAATGCATTTTACTTTTTGCACAACCATGCTGACATAATATTTTTTGTCAAACATATTATTTATGATCATCAATTTTTTTAAAAGCATATAATTTTCAAGAGATTTCCTCACTAACACTACAATGTAACCAGATGGTCTACCTCTTCACCTTTCTCTTGTATTTCTTACAATAATTTGGTAGATCTAGGAACTATAAAATCTAAATAATCAACATCTTTCCAAGTTTTAAAAAAATTTAAATTATTAAAGATATGAAAGAAGCTAATACTATTCAAAAAAAAAACTTTATTTGCAATTCCATCATCAAGATTAAGAAATCCACACTTTAAAGGATTTATACGCTTTTTGAATAATTTTTGGAATACTAATTATTTGTAATTATTGACATGTTGCTAGCATTTAGGCATGCTACAAAACCCTGTTCACAAGTTGCCTTAACGTTTTTCTAGTGTACAACTCTTTCTACAAGTTTCTTGCAAGTAAGATCCTCATTTATTCAAACCCTTGTTCCATTCTTAGTTTACTTCAAGTGGCTTTGGTATCTCTAGACATGTATTCTATCTTCTACATAATGAAACTTAATAATTATATGTTAGGGATTTTCACATCATACACCTAGAACCCTAAAAACTTTATGAATTTTTGAAGAAGTTATATGAATATCATCTATAATTTTTTCAACTTTCCTAAACAAAGTTTCATCTATTTCACCCTGTATCTTTTGCATACCTATAAAACATAAATGTTTTGCAATTGTCAATCCCATCTTTATCTTTGTTCCTTTAAGATTATATTCATTTTTATTTTCCTCCACATTGAGTTTAAGTTTTGCTAATTTTAGTAAAATCTATTCATTATCCTTTGAAGAAATACTAATCTATTTTTTTCCTCAATCTTCCCTTCAAGGGCTAATTTCTTTGCTTTATTTATGGATCTCATTTTGCTAACCATATGTTCTTATTGTACAAATAGAATTTATTTGAGAGTAGCATTCAAAGATTTATTTTGTGTGCTTTGTGAAGATGCTATGATAAACTTTTTAAATTTCCTGGGTAGATAAATTAATCTCTTTAGTAACAAATCCTCACTCGTAAAATATTAATCAAATCTAAATTGCCTCTAACTGCCCTTCCTGTTGTATCAAATCAAATTGATGTTAAAACCCTCATGGTAGAAATCCTTAATGCTAAAACTCTCATTGCAAAACCACTTGCAGCCTCAAATTAAAGCTAAAATCCTTAGCATTGAAACCCTTATAATATTGCTTATTCATAAGTGGGTTTCAAATTTTGATATCTAATTTGAAGAATATGCTAAAGTTCTATGTTTTGTTGAGTTATGTAATCTTCTGTTGATTTTTTAAAAAGCCAAGCAAGAAACTGTTTGTCTTATTTATTCCATTAAGCATATGAAGTATATTTCTATAACTTTTAGTGTTCGTAATGTTTTTTTGTTGAAATTAATCTTCTTAATTATAAAAAAAAATCCTATTACATGTAGGAAAAGAGACTTATATTCAACCAATTACATACTATAATCTTTCTAATTCTTACAACTTTTACCATCGTGGAGGATATTTCTTTCATGCTTGTCCTTTTCTACTCAAGAAAAAAGATTCTAAAGAAAAGAAAATTTGCGTTAAAGTTGAAAATGAAAGAAAAAAAATGAAGTTAAAGATATAAAAAATTAAAAAATTAGTATCAACGATAAGAATGATCAAATAGAAATAAAGAATGTAGAGAAGACAAAAGCTCTTATGTATATTTTTACTGGTAGTGGAGAAAATATTAAGTAGCCTACACAAATAGCCTATAAGGTAAATTTCTCCTTATCTAACAAGAATATTATTAACTTACAAATTAAAACTAGTATTAGTAAGAAGGTTATAATTGATGGGTAAAGATGCTTGATATAAGATTAATAACAAGCAAAGAGGTGAAGATCTTCTATAAGTGCTACCACCTCATAATTATTCTAAGCATGTGTAGATGGAACGGTGATCCAAGTGAAGGTGATAAGATGAAGAAGAATACCATCCCATAAGTTGATGGGTTGTAGCTCTCTGTAATGCTCATAGGTTAGTAGGTTATGTGGATGGATGACTATGCTTGATTGGTCACCTAAGAATAGCATGGCAAGAAATGCATTAATGGGCAAAGTAGGATGAAAAAATCCATTATACTATTAAATAACTAGAATTTCAACATCATTAACTTGGTAGGTGATGAGAGATGAGGTACCCCTACGACCAACCATATGAATCATGAAGCGTTAACACACGACTCGGTCGAATTTTGCGAACTTTATCATTTCCAGTGCACTAGTTGTTTAGGAAGTGAGTTTAGCCTTAAGGTCCATTGTTGTGCTCCTAATTACACTTGTGATGCATCTTGGTATGGTTAAATGTAACTGAGGCATCCAATTTTTATCATTTTATGTTTTATGTTTTGGGTGCTTGAAATGTAGGTAAAAGGAATTTGATTAACTAATTTGAATTAATTAACTAACTATTATTAAGCTAATCCTAACATAAGTATTTGTTCCCACTTTTCGTACATGTCCTGAACTCATGTATCCACTGTTGGGCGACCAAACGTTATGCTACTAGGCATACCAAGCAATAACGTTGCTGGGATTACCAAGTGAATACGTGTTATGCTCGAAGCGATCGTACTTATGTATTTAAGCTATCTAACTTAATAACCTCATTAATTCACTTGTTGGAAAATAATTGTGAAATAATGGAGAATAATTAACAAATAATTTAAAACATTGAATGCATAAATAGAAGAGCTAATCTATCCAAAGTGCTACAAGGTTTATTAGAAAGCTCATCTTTATTGCTGCACACACTGTCGTGCTTAGGTACAACAATGCTCGAATAAAGATCCATACACTCGATGACTCTTGTTGCGAGCACTCAGGGAAAAAATATTCTAACTTTCAAATGGAAAAAATGCAAGAGCTTTGCTATAATTGAAATTTGGACTCTCCATAAATGTGGGGAGCAGGTGCATATTTATAGGTGATGGACAGATACCGCATCAACTAGGCATTGTTGATGTAGGTCAAAATGCATTGATGGGGCCTCATGGATGAGGTCTTGTTGACACGGTCAGCTACGTCGACGAGGCCTCATCAACGCAGCCAACCCACAACAACTCATCCTACCCCCATGACTGAATGAAAACTCGTCCTCAAATTATTTTACAAAATTGGGAAGGTATGGGATTATTAAATGACTTTTCTTTCAACAAAACAAACTTGATTGACTTGATAAAAAAATGGAGTGCCCAGGTATACAAATCAACACATTACAAAATGGTGGTGTTCAGGACACAAAATTGAACATCATGATACAACTCTTTAAAAAATTTGGACAACACATTCCTTGATGATGTGAAGCTTATTAGAGAAGATTAAATGGTCCCAAGCAATGATGGTTCTTGAGGCTCCAAGGGACCCTCATCGGCTTCACGCACTAATAGTGGTTGAGGCTGTGGTTGTCCTGCTACCACTGCAACTTCAGGTGGGAGGCAGAAAGTATCTAGTAGTGCTTTCATTTTCTCCTTCTTACTCTTGGGATCATGAACCATCCATGCATCTTTCCCAATGTGGGTTGGAATGGGCACATCCCAAGGACATGGGATTACTAGAAACAACTCTTTGATGTTGATAAACTAGGCAGCGAACTATTTGCGTTCAATGTCGAATAGTTGCATTGTGTTCTTTAGATCTTGGTAGTCGTTCATTCATCTAGCTAGGTCCTCGGTGATGGATCGTTGATCTGTGAATAGCCCTTGAAGGACTTCGAGTTTAGCATTAGCAATCTCAAGCTTTTCCTTGGTATCTTTGTGGTGTTTGAACTTGGCCTCGTATAGCAAATACGAGCTAGCCACTTGCTTCTCCAACTTTGATACTGATCATTTGATTGTCAGCATTGCTAGGTTTGCATAACAAAGATTAGCTAACTCCATATATTCTATCATTTCTTCAATTTGCAACTCCTTCAAGCAGATCTCCACTTTGTTGTAGGCATCAATCTCATCAAGGATGGGCCACCACATCTATCTTCCTTGTTGGAGTTGTTGGAGGGCTTCGTTAACTTTAGACTTTACCATCTGGATTTCTTTTTCATTAATTTCTTTTTGCAATTCAACCTAGTCTTTGTAGTGATTTTTCACTCTTTCAAACTTGAGAGCTTCATTCTTCTAGGCGATGATTTTGATGGTAGACTTTTGTTGCAAGGTGCGCACCTCCTCCATTGACAAATTTTGATTCTCTATGACTAATTTTCTCAATTTAGTGTTGACTTTGGCAAGTTGCTCCTATTGTTGATGAATGAATTCTTGCATTTGATCTCTTTGAGCATCAACATTTCGCAAGTGATGATTTTATGCAATTAGTGTCTCATTTTCTTAGCACATCTAATTTAAGTCATTTTTAATTAAATGTGTTTCAACTTCTGCCATGGACTATTTAAATATGGCCATTGTTTCTTCCTCCTCAGCCTTTTGAAGTCACTCTTGAAGCTGTTTGATAGCTTCATCTCTTGTCATTGTCGAGTTGAGTATTATTTACTTTGCAAGTTGGGCATAAAGTTCAGCAACCTCCGCAGCCATGTGTTGATTTCACTCTTGGGCTATTTTTAGTTGTCCCTCCAAAATGATGCATTTGCCCCTTGCATTCAGTATCTCTGACTGGGTTGCAGTGATGTTCTTTGAAAGATCAATGATATTCAAAGTTAGTTGCCTGGTTCCCACTAGTTGTTCTAGCAGTTGTTCATGCTGAGCTGCATTCATTTTCCTGCTGACTGTTCCTATAGGCATTTGCACATCTTGGAGTGTAGATATGTTTGGTACAGATGCCACTAGTGCATTTAGTGCTTCAGCTACATGGTCGGCTACTACTTTTGTTGCTATTTCCTACCCTTCGTGTTGCATCACCAAGATAGTTGCCTCCTCACCTTCCTCCAACCTCATCGAGAAAGTGGTGGCATTCCCAAAGATTTCTAGGAATAAATGATATGTCTCTAATGACATCGTCACCTCTCGAGCATTGGGATTTGACCTTAAAGGCAGCTACATTCTTTGGGTAGAGAAAATGGAACCAACCCTCTCCATCTAGCTAATTGTTCAAGCCACCTCATTAAGGTGATTGCACTCATTCTTGCTTACTGCTCTTGTTCACTTAAGAGCTACTCTCGGACTTGTCACAGACATTCAAGTACTTCATGGGCTCTAGTGTTGTCTCCTAAGTGGATGGTGGTGACGGCAACTTCTCTTCTTAGATGGTTGCTAGCATTTTTTCCTTCATTATTTCTACCCATGAGGCCAAGGGAGTATGGCTGAGAGTGTCATTGAAATAGTGAACAATACCTACCCTTTTACAAAGTTTTCTTATTAGGAATGCAAAGGGCAGGGTCCTCCTTCCACATTCATTTCCCTTAAAATGCTTCTCAATCTTCAAATAAATTAGTTGTGGAAGGTTAACGAGAAATTTCCCACTTATAGCGGTGCATGCATGAGTAGAGAAGGCAGTCACCTTACTTGGCCTCATTGTTGGATTGAGGTGATAGGTCACAATCTTAAAATAAATTTGCTCCACCAGTGTAAGCGTATCATACTCCTGATAGTCTACCTCATAACATCGCTAGGTCCACTCCCTTTTCTCCTCAAGGTCACCTTTTGTTGATATTTCTACCAACTATGTTATGATGTCGAGCAACCCCAATGCCTATGCAATGGCTTCATCAAATAGGACACTTGAATATCCTTGATCTTCATAACAGACCCTGGCCTTTGGCTATTCCAAAAGAGATAAGTCTCTCCCATGTACCACTCCCCACTAGTTGTGATAATTGGACACATGGGAGAGGTTTGCAGTTGTGTCTTGACATCTTTTGGAGCTTTCTCCAAAAATGGCCCAAAGTTTATTTCTTGAAGAACTGATCTTTGGAGCTCTCAAGACTTAATGATGTCTAGATAGGCTTGAGTCAGAATGACCTTAAGCGTAGGCATAGGTCTAGGTGCTTCTTTTTATTGAGATGGTTCAGTAGGCTTTTCTTCTTCTAGAATTTGTCAAACAAATTCCACTTCAGGTTCCCCTTGAAGGGGTCCCGTTGCATGGGTCACCTCTTATTGTTCCAGCTCTAGGTCATTTCTCCCATGGTTGTGAGAGTTCTCCTTCCTACGGGTGCTTTTGTTTGGGTGTCATCTGTAATCACAATAGAACCATGGATTAGCAATCATTGTGTAACCTTTAAATAGTTGGGATACCTTAACTCTTGGGGGTAGTTACACTTGGCTAAGCTGTGATTATGTTTGATTTAATCAACTTAATTATTATTTCTATTTACGCCTTATTATTGATAAATCATCCCGAAGGTTGTTGGAAGGGTTAACTTGAAAAAAGTTGATATTTATGTATGATTAAAGTTACTAACCTTTAGGGGAGTTAGGAACTTTTTTTGAAAATTGCATTAGAAATCTTAAGGTTTGTGGGCCCCACGATAAAGATCTTACCTTCGGTAAGTGCAGGATTGAAAAATGGAATGATTTGGACAAATGGTTTGTAAGTTATGCAAGTTATGAGTTCTAAAAGATTTTGGGCTCAGAAAAATTACAAAAATTCCCTGTGTGTTATGAGCAAATGATAAAAAATTCCAAAGTGTCTAGTGGTATATATACTATTTTTGTGTTGCATCAATGATGCCTCGACAATGGGGCTCTATTGATGGGGTCAGCTACATTGAGGAGGCCTCAACAATGTAGCTGTTGATTGTCATTGACTTTTGTTGAATTTGGTGAAACTTTCAAAATACATGGAATTTTTCGATGAAATTGGGGTCAAATGAAAGCTTAGAAGACTAAGAATAGTATGAAATCATGAGAAGAGGGCATTGAAGTTCATAAATTTGAAAAAAATGAAGAAAAATTCATTTAATAGATGAATGCAATGAAAGATTAGAAAGTATTGAGTAGTTTACACAATGGAAAATATGAGATATAAGATTGTAATGATGTCAAAGGTAAGGAACCTTAAGTAATCAAGCCAAAAGCTATGTAAGTGGGTTCTTCCCATTGCAGGCTCATGCCCTTTTTACCCTTGCATAACCTCAATTAAGAAGTTTGTGGACCCCATAGTCGATTTAATGAGCATGACAAGTTAAGGACCAACCCAAGAGAATCCACTCAAGAATCCCAATACGTTAGACTAAGACATAGAGCATAACATAGAACTTGATAGTGAGGTGAGTTATGGTAGCATGGATGGATGATAGAGAAGGTGGAATGGGGTTCCAAATTAAGGTCATAAGAGGTCCCTTGTGGATTTGTGGGTAAAATGACCCAAGAAGTTCCATCCTTAGTCTAGACCAAAACCATCCACTTTCATTGATTTCTCATTGCCACTCTAAGACTGATCCACCCACTTGAGACACATGAGTGCCCTTGCAAGATAACCACCATTCCACAAGAGGAGAGAGAGGTAGGAAGTGAGAGAGAGAGAGGGCCTTAGTTGAGGGCACCTTCAGGCATAGGTGTATGTCTTTTGAATTCCATAACTAGTGCTTGTAGCCCTTTTATTTGTCTAAGTGATGTGCTTTGAACTCCCATTGTGTTTTATTTATTTGTTTATTTTTTTTGGAAATGGGAACCACACCATGCGAGGACTTTATTCATGTTGAAGGGTTGTGCTTTGAATTCACATCATTTTGTTTATTTTTGTTAATGATGGGAATCACACCATGCAACGATGTTATTTGGCTTCTTATCATTGGGTGGTATGGAATGGTAAGAAGTCCACAAAAAACACTCAAGCACTTAAGCAAGAAGAAGAGTACAAAGAGTACTAAGTTCCCTTAAAGTCACACCCTTTACAAACCTTTGGATCCTTCCCAATTCCAGAACTACCAAGGTCACCGATTGATTAAAAGTTTCTTTAATGAAAAAGGGACCTAAAATTCCCAGAACAAGGAAAATCATAAAGTTCTTTGGATGGGTGGATGACGTGGACTCATTGCGTGTTCCATGAAAAATAAACCATGTCAAAGTCATCAAACATCAGAATTCAAAAATAGAAACATGCACCAACAATCATACATTAAGCATAAACCATCATTAGTAAATAACAACAACAACATTGTGTCCTGCAATAATAAAGCAGATTTATTAGCATAAATGAGAAAATATCACACTTAATCAAAAGAAACATAAGAGACAAAATAAAGTAAAATATATAAGAAAGTGTAAAATAATCAAGAAAATTTAAATGTACTAAAAATGGTATAAAATTAGAAAATAAAAAATTTGTAAAATTAAAAGTGTAAAAAACAAAAGGGGTAGAAAAAATTGAGAGGCCATGATAATGGTCAGCATGGATGGCAATCTCCCCGACAACTGAGTTGGAAAAAGGAGATCTGAAGAATAGAATGTGGGTGTCCATTAGGGAAGGTGGTATTTACATTGGCCAATCTTGGTTCCAGAAAAGGCTTGACTTGTTGGATATTAACCAATTGCTTTTTATTTGGGTTGTTAGGTTTGTAAATTATCATGGTTCCAAAGGAAAAGGTTTGATCAATTATATAAGATCCCTTCCACAATGTTTGAAATTTTTCTTTTGAGGTACATATGTAGGATTCCAGTAAAGGACCTGATGAAGTGTCAAAAGTCGTTGCGTCAACTATGCCGCGTATACGTGGCCGTGTTGACGCGGCCCGATCGACGTAGCCACCCTGCATCAATGGGGCCCCATATACACAGCACCCTTCCCGGATCTATAAATATGAGGGCCTTCCGCCTCATTTAGGCATCTTTTTGAGTAGTGATAGCAAAGCTCTTGCAGTTTGCTCCTGCAAGAGATAGAATATTTTCCAAGTGCCCGCAGTAGGTGTATGAAAAGCGATTGAATCTTTATTCGAGCGTTGATGTATCTGAGCCCATTGGCATGACAGCAATAAAGACGAACTCTTCATGCAATCTTTGCAGCATTTGGACTTAGTTGTTTCGTGCATTCAATAGTTTAAGATGTTTATGCTTTATTAATAAGTTGTTTGTGCTTTATTAGTTACTTGTCAATTATTTATGTTTTCATTATTATAATTTCAATTGTTAGTGTTCATTCGTAGTTTGTAAAAGACATAAGTATGACCATCTCTAACGTAATCCCAACACTTTGTAAACCCAGCGACGCTTAACGTCTGGTAGACCAGCAGTGTTAGGGAATGCTCAGAACGTGCTCGGAGGATGGGACCAGATGCTTATGCTAGGAGTAGTTAGCATATACACTAGGATAATTGGAGATTAGATAATAGTTTATTCATTACTTCCATACCTCACTTAGTCGCTGAAAAAGATAATTAAAAAAATATAAAAATCATTAGCCTTAGCCTCACTTAACCATCGCAATAGAACTTTACAAGTGAGATTAGGATGACAACGACCGTTCTAACCCAAGGTTTCACTGGTTAGAAGTCTGGTGCATGTTAAGTGCTTACAGTCTGTAGAGTTCGATTGGATCATGCGTGAACGCTCGTATTCGTATGGTTGGGCGTAGGGATACCTAGCTGCTCATCATTGGCACCGTTGATGGGGACTTGTTAATCTTACATGCGTCATCTGACTTTAGTGAAATTATCAATTAAGTCATTGGATCGGATCCAAGATAGAATTATCTTTGCACGCTAGGCGAATTTAAAATTAATTATAAGGTACACCGATAATATGGACCATCTAACGTCCAACATGTCTTCTCACAGGAGGGATGCATTTGAACCACCAATGCCGTAAGAATGTCGGGTGGTATATAAACATCCCGATGAAAATGTCCCTGATTTTACATTCATCCTACATTAGGATGAACATCTTCGATGGTGGGACATGGAGGGTAGCATCGTGCTACCGCTCGACCAAGCAGCTCCTGCAATGCTGTACCACAATCTGGGTAGAATGGGCATCTAGGATCGAGTGGCGAAGTATGTCATGGAGGACCATGACTTCCGGGACTATTGTCCCACGGAAGCTCAATGGACAAGAGATCAATAGCAGGCCGAGAGATATGAACAAAAGAAGGGGAAACACTTCAGTAACCCCTTATTCTCGCAAGGGTCGCAAGACGATGGAGATCCCGTATTTCATGATACTAATTCGACCGAACTTCACCTGGGGTCGCAGATCCTCCAGTTAGTCATCCAGAACCAGCCTCCAAGTGATGATGATCCTCAAGGGGATGGTGGGTCATGAAGCAAAGCTGGAGGAGATGACCACGACCATCACTAGGGTAGATGGGGAGATCGACGTAGAAGCGATGACGATGTCTCTCCTTCTTCTCTGTCCTCCCCCTCTCTTGCACCTTCCTCCAGCTCAGGTTCTGAGCGTCACAAGGGAAGGTTGGAGAGAAAGGATGGTGGTAAGCAGGTTCGAGCAGGGAAACGTGAGGGAGCACGTGACCAATCACGTGGCCCTCACCAGCATGAAAGAAGGGATAGTAGAAATCGTCGCAGACGTCATAGTCCCCAAAAAGACTATGATTCAGATGAGTCGTTGTTAGCTACTCGGAGCATGCTTCACATTGCAGAGGTAGTTCATATCCCAAGTAGGCACATGAAGGACAGTCGGATCAAGCGTGTTGACATGAACAACATTCCTAGATTTGAAGGGGTATACAACTATGATCCATAGACCCACTTGCAGGTATTCCATAACGCCTGCATCCTGCAAAATATTGATAATGATTGGCAACGGTTGAAGTTGTTTCCCCAAACACTCATAAAAGAAGTCGAAAGTTGGTATCGGTCCTTAGAGCTGGAATCAGTTAGAAGATGGAGTACGATACTTGAAATCTTTAATGACAAATATCAAACATACTCTAGAGTGGCAAATCCGAGAAGGCAGATCCAAGGTTGGAAACAAAGAAATCATGAACCCTTGGATGCCGCCATGAGCAGGTACTACTCACTGTTGGATTGGTGCCCTGGTCATGGTTATTCTCAATGGGCACAACTTTGCCACATTATTGATGGGCTTAGTTTTGAAACAAGAAAGACCCTTGATGTCTACGCCAAGGGATGGCTATCAGAGCTAAGAGTCCATCAGATGCAGTGCCTCATTGATCAAGTGGCCAAAGAGGAAGGAGAACTCAGAAAAAAGGAGAGTGTTGAAGAATTCAACCAGGATCCTTCCCTTAGAAAAAGGGGGGTCCGATTTTGTGATGAGGATGAAGAGTCACCACTGGAAGCAGCGATGAATCAGAAGACTTTGCCGTTACAAAAGTTTGCATCTAAAATATCGGCAAAGGTGGATAAAATGTGGGACTCTTTGGATGAAAGATTCCAAAGTGTATTAAAAATTTCAAAAGAGTTCAAAGAACAAGGTAGTGATCGTGATTGGCGCAGGAAGAAGGGAGCTGAACATACCCAACACAAAGGTAAGGGAAAAGTTGCTGCAGCTGAGCAGGTTGTAGACTCTGACATCGAAGAGGATGATGGATGTGGCATATGCCAATATGAACATCCCAAGGGATGTTGTCTTGTGGTGTCTAACCTACAAGAGTTTGGGGTCTATGCCTTGAACCCTCGTTTGGCGCAGAGGAAGATGCCCTGAAGGTTGCCTTGTCCATAAGGTAACGCCCGACGATTCCACTAGCAGCAGCAAGGATACTATCCAAGTGGAACACCTCCGCAACTGTACGAGTATTTCCAACAGTGGCAGCAACCACAAGCGTGGGGGATGCCACCTCCAAGGCAGTAATACCCTTATAAGCAACCAGATCCTTACGGGTACTATGTTCAGCAGCCCATCTCTCTAAGAGAGTCTTCCAGCCATGTGACCTTTCTCAGTTACTACCACCCCTTGAATATTTTAGACATCCATCTCCATCTCCGAGGGGGAAAAATCCACATCACTTCTACCCTCTATCACCTTCTTCTGCCACTCCTCCACATCATCCCTCTCCATTTCCACTTGCTCCATCCATGCAGGGAGAAATACCGCCATAGCCACAACAACGAAATGCTAGGAGGGCTGTTAACTTACAATCGGCATCTAGGTCAAGTGGACAGAAACCCAAGCCACGCAAACATTCCTTCTTCCAGCCCAATAATCCAAATACACCCTCACCTACACCTATGGCCAGTGCCTCAGAACCTACCAACGCCTCTACCATCACACCGCCTGAGCAGTCCTCCACTCCACCGCAATCCAATGTCCAGACGATCATGCTTACACATGCTATGACCGACTGGATCAAGGCTGGGTCTTTTCCCCTGAAATTGACAGATCCAGGAAGCCCCCTAATCTATCTTCAGGTGGCTGGGAACGAGCTGTGCAAAGCTCTTCTAGACTGAGGGTCAAGGGTTAATCTAATCTCTCACAATATGTACAAGAACTAGAACTTGCCCCCACCAAAGAAGAGCAACATCCAGCTCGAGCTAGCAGATCAGTCCATCATCGTTCCTTTGGGTTTGGTGGAGGACATTGTGACCACCATTTGTGGGTGGTTCTACCTTGTTGACTTCCTGGTCATCCGTGTTGAAAACTGTAAGGGGAACTTCCTAATCATCATGGGAAGGGCCTAGCTAAGCACGGTGGATGCATGACTAGGACTCCGAGATATGTCCCTGGAAATTTCACAGGAAAATCCTTTCGGGAAGATTGAGAAGAAAAGAGTTTCATGCATCACGTACAGTGACTCAGGGTGTAATTGTGTGCAGCAGCTATGGTCCGTTAAGCGGACATCTATTCAAGCTTGTAGTCGATGTACCAAGGAATCACAAATTCAACAGTGCTTGTACGCAGCGACCACTACCCAAGAAGGCACCTAGTGGCTGACAGCTGATCCTGCTAGTAGCACAATATGCATGGAATCATTTGAGGGGCTAGTGCAAGCCTACATTGACAGCATGGATGTGATGGAGGATATTCATCGACAAACCTCCATCGTTGATTACTTTGATGACTGGGAAAAGCTAGAGATCCCTGAGTGCTTCAAGTAAGAGCCCCTTGAATTAAAATCTCTACTAGCTCACTTAGAGTATGCATTCTTGCAAAATGGCAAGTCAGTAATTATCAACGCTGCCCTTGCTCCTGAACAAAAAAAGAAGTTACTAGTGATGGTAAACAAATGGGTTGCTGCATTCGTGTGGTTCTATTCTGAGTTGGCTGGAGTTGATCCTAGGATCTGCTAGCACTGGGTTTATCTTGACCCTTCCATGAAGCGATGGCGACAGCGACAAAGATTGTTGAATCCCAAGTTGAAGTAGATAGTAAAGGAGGAAATTGAACAAATGCTTAAGGCAGGATTTATCTATTCAGTCGCCGATAGCGAATGGGTTAGCCCACTCGTTATCGTACCCAAGAAAGATGGCAAGTGGAGGGTCTGTATCGATTTCTGGTTGCTCAAATGGTAACGTTCAAGGACGACTTCCCACTCCCATTTATGGACCAGGTGTTAGACACAATCGCAGGACACCAATATTACAGCTTTTTGGATAGTTATAGTGGTTATAACCAGATTCAAATCGCACTAGAGGACCAGGCCAAAACTACTTTCACGAGTCCATGGGGGACTTTTGCATAGAAGAAGATGCCCTTTGGCCTATGCAATGCGCTTGCGATGTTCCAACACCTTGTCTTGAGCATCTTCCAGCAACAAATCGGAAATGGTGTAGAAGTATTCATGGATGACTTCTCCACCTATGGTGCCACGTTCGAGTAAGCATTGGACTACCTAGAGCAAGTTCTAAAGAGGTGTGTAGACACCAATCTGTGGCTCAATTGGCAAAAGAGCCATCTGATGGTCCAAGAGGGCATAGTGTTGGGGCATTTCATTTCATCAATAGGGATTAGCGTAGACCCTGAAAAGATCAAGGTCATCCAAGGAATTACCCACCAACCAAGTACTGTCAAAGATGTGCGGTCATTCCTTAGGCACACTGGTTACTACCGGTGCTTCATTGAACACTTCTCGAAGATAGCCTGATCGTTGTTAGAGCTTACAAAGAAGGACACCCCGTTTGTCTGGACCAAGAAATGCGAGTCCACATTCCAAGAGTTAAAGCAGAAACTTGTAGAAGCTCCGGTTCTATGGGCACCTGATTGGTTCAGACCCTTTCATATTATGACGGATGCCTCCAACTACGCTTTGGGAGCCGTGCTTACATAGTGTGACGATCAGAAACGTCCATATTATATCCATTGTGCAAGCCGTAGCATTGTGGGTGCACAACTGAACTACATCACCATCGAGAAAGAATTGATGGCGGTGGTGTTTTCATTGGATAAATTTCGGCACTATGTGCTCAGATACGAGGTATTTTTGCACACAAACCATAGTGCTATCCGGTTCCTGATGAACAAACAAACAGTAAGCCCCCGCATAATCCGGTGGCTGGTGATTCTTCAAGAGTTTGATCTGACCATTGTAGACAGAAAAGGGTCTGAGAATCTGGTCGTTGACCATTTGTCTCGGTTACGATGGGATAACACAGAAGAGGAGGAGCCTTTATCTGATCAATTTCCAAATGAACTCCTCTTCATAGACGCCGTTGATCCCCAAGCACCCAAGGAATCTCCTTGGTTCAACCAGATCCTTACCTACCTTACAACACAGGAGCTGCCAAAAGAATGGAACCATCGGCAGAAACAGCGATTTCTCCATAAGGCCAAGCATTTCATGGAAATCAACGGCCACCTCTAAAAGGTGTGTGTAGATGGCTTGGTTCGATGGTGTGTCCCTGATGTTGATACACTACGCGTCCTCCAAGATGCTCATGAGGGTCCTTGTGGGGGCCACTATGCTGGACGTAGAACAACCATTAAAATCCTGATTGCAGGGTATTATTGACCTACACTCTTCAGGGATGCATAATGGTTCTCGCACTCCTGTGAACGATGCCAACGAGATGGTGGGATGTCGGCACAGTTGGAGGGACCTCAATAGTGGATTCAACCACTGGAGCCCTTTGAAATTTGGGGTATCAACTTCATGGGGCCCATCACCCCCTTATCAAATGGAAAGGTGTATATCATTGTGGCGGTGGACTACTGTACAAAGTGGGCAGAAGCGGCAGCCTTCATCGACTGTTCTTCCAACACCACCACACGATTTGTTCAACAACAAATCATTACCAGGTTTGGAGTGCCTCGTGCACTCATTTCTGACAATGGAACTCACTTCACGGGGGTTACTTTTCGTAAACTCATGCAACGCTTAGGGGTAACACACAAATTTACAACACCTTATCACCCTCAAGCCAATGGGCAGGCCGAAGTCACAAATAGGGAAATTACCAAAATCCTTACATGAACAATTAGTAAATATAGGAGGGACTGGAGTACCAAGATTAACGATGCCCTATGGGCCTATTGCTCCACCTGGAAACTTCCTGTAGGGTACTCTCCCTATGAGTTAGTGTATGGTAAGTTGCCAACACTTCCAATCCAAGAAGAACTTCGGACATTACCCATCGCCTGTGACCTCGACCTTGACCTACCCCTAGCACAACGAGAATGATTAATCAACTTAAGTGTGCTAGATGAGTACCGATTAGTAGCCTTATTTTCCAATGAAACCCACAAGGCCTACAACAAGAAAAGACATGATCTTAAGATTCAAAAGGTCACCTTTCGATTTGGAGACAAGGTATTGTATTGGAATCCCTCACATATATCCTAACCGACGAAGTTTCAGACGCTATGGAAGGGACCTTATATTGTCTCCGAAACCTTCCCATCTGGGGCCTTACTAATTCACAAACCTGGGGATCCCACCAGAACATAGTTGGTCAACCGCCAACAACTCAAACCTTTCTGTGAGTTTCACATAGCCAGTGTCACAGCCTCATCATCAACTAGTCATCCACGCTCCATCTTTTGCACATCCCTCTTTCCACTCAGTCGTGGGGGAGACCCTCATCCCTGCTGATCCATTTCACTACACCCCTCACCATTTTATCATTTTTTGTTTTACACTTTTTTGTTTTCCCCTTCTTTGTTTTCTACCCTTTTTGTTTTCCGATTTTTTGTTTTATACTTCTTTGTTTTCCACTTTTTGTGCTCTTTTTACTTACTTTTTGTCATCATCCTATTATTTGGCGTGGTCGATTTTCGTTACGATGGGTACCGGAATAGTCTTCCTAGTTTTTTGGTTCCCGCCTTTGCATGGTTGTCCTTGGTTTTATGACGTTCCACTTCATACACTCAGCAGTGAGTCCATGCCATCCACCCATTCACCATCTCATGGTTTTCCTTGTGTTGTGCACATGCAACCCCTTCAATTAAAAATGTTTTAACAAATGTGTGACTTGTGTAGTTCCCTGACTGCAGGATGACCCATTGGTTTGCATCAGGTTTAACTTCAAGGGGAATGCTTTATTCATTGTTCTGTTCTGTTCCCTAGGTTGCTGGTGTATCCTTACGGATTTCCAACCACTCCACGTCTCTCTCCACGAAATTTTTTGGGCTATTTGACCTTTCATGGTGTGGTCCTCATTCAAGAGAAAAAGTTCAAAAAAAAAAACAACAAGAAAAGAAAAAACAAAAAAAAAACAAAATAAATTGAGGATTCAAAGCACACCCCTTGGTCGGATGCATGCACACATGCATGGGTCTTCGCATGGTGTGGTTCCCCTGCACAGAAAAAAAAAATATCACGGTGGGAATTCAAAGCACACCCCTTAGACCGCCTCTCACAGGCCACCCACATTTGTTATGGGACCTCTTTGGTCCCCTCTAACTTTGTCCCGTTTTACTTCACTCTTTTCACGTTTCTTTGAGTGGTGGTTTTTTTTGTGGTCATTCCTGTTTCCTTGGGGGATGGTCCGGACATCGTCTATAGCTACGAGGTCACTGGTCGCGAATGGTTTTGGGTATGATTTCAGGAAGGTTCTACCAGGTCACTTAACCATGCTTACACGTGGGGTTTCATGTGGCTAACACTTAGTCTTTCCATTTTCTCCTCTCCTTCCATTCCCGCTTCTCTTCGTACTCACCTCACTGCTCTTTTTATGTTGTGTGTTTGTCATGTTTCCTATTGGTCTCTCATGCCTTGGCGGGTTTCTTTTGGTTTGGCGTCTTCACTCATAACACCATTTATCAGCTCCCGGGCCCACAAACCCTGGTGTCGAGGGTATGCAGGGGCTTTACTACTGTTGCCTGCTATGGGGAGGACCCACCTGCATATTCTTGGTTTTTCCTATTAAGTATCCACTCCTTTAGATTTCTTAGTTCATTGTTTCAGTGTCCCATCATTTGATTTCATCCTTTCTTGAGTTCTTTTTGACCCACATTCTCTAATTTTGTTTTGTTTTTGTGCTCAATTCCCTTCCTCTTATCTTTCGTCATGATCGGGCCTTTTCTACACTTCAATCGCCTCAATTTGGATTTTTAAATTTTTCATTTCGGGTTTTTTTTGGGTTGGTCAACGCTAGTCCATGGGTGAACAGTGCTGTGTATACGAGGCCCCGTATACGCAGCCACTGCGTATACGCGGCCCCGTCGACGTAGCGCCCAACCTCTATAAATACCCCGTCGCACTTTGTATTTTTCATCATTTAGAGTCCAAATTGAGGGGAATTTTTGCCGTTTTTTCTGCCTAACCCTTCTCAATGCACCTATATTCCATCGCGTGTCCGCATCAACCTGTCCTCTCCCTTTTATGCAACTCGAAGGTATGCACTTAGTCATGGGGGGGGGGGGTGGTGCCCTTATGTAATTAATTAATTAATTAATTAGTTTTTAATTACAAAACCTAAACCCCAACTTAACACTCCGGGAGACTTAACGGTGTGCCTGTGCCATTAACATAACTTGGTCAAGCTGAAAAAGATATATACAGATCATTTTAGGTTACTTTAAAATGGTCTAACGGACGATTATGTCTATTTTGGATGGCACCCAAACCGAGGCACCCAAGGGACGAAGGACCGTCACAACCAAGGGACAAGCGCCCACGTACGGGAAGGGGATGAGGAGTGCAACCGCCAAAGTATGCGGAGAGTTCTTATGCAACTGGACCCTTCTACGAACAACCTAATGTAGAATCTATCCACCATATTCCTGAAGAGGAGACTCCCGGCGTGCAATTGCTGGGGGATGAGATGCCTGGGATAGCATCGTGGCTTGAGGTCACACTGACCCAAGCTTGCCTTGATGCTATCACGCCACGCGAGGTGCAACGGACGGTCCTCTAAGAGTTAAATTTTGGGCCATTCCTCGAGAATGCTCCAGAAGATGTGAGACTTCAATTGTAGAGCTCTCCGATGTGGTCAGTCATCACAACTAGTGGTGAATTGTACTTAGGAGAAACATACCTCTTCTGAAAAAATCGGCGGCCAGGGTCAAGAGTAAGAATCAAGGACATATATGTCTCTTACTCTTCAGATGTAATAGCGCAAGCTTTGGGGTTCCCCGAAACTAGGGCAGATGTGGTGGAAATTCCTAAGCAGGTCGATCCAAGGGTAAAGGCGTAATGGATCCAACAGTGCTATGGGGTAGAGCGCAAGGATTTCGGCTCCTTGACCACGGTGGAGAGAGTTTATTCAAAGGTAGCGTCTTACCATCTGAATCCAACGATGAGACCTAGCAAAATCACTGCCTTTTCCGCTCGTGCGTGTGCCACCTTGAGTGGAAAATTTCCCATGAGTCTTCCACAGCTATTATTTTTGGAAATTGAAAAGAGGTTCGCAGAGAACGAACGTGGAAGATGCGCTCTCCCTTTTCCTTGCCTAATTCGAAAGCTATACAAACGGGTAGGGATAGCACGGTACTTTAATGATATCATTTGGTGCACCCCAATTACCTCGTGGCGAGAAATGATGAAAGAAAAAATGCCTGCCGCCACACAGATAGAGGAAGAGCAGCAACCACCTCNTCGAAAGCTATACAAACGGGTAGGGATAGCACGGTACTTTAATGATATCATTCGGCGCACCCCAATTACCTCGTGGCGAGAAATGATGAAAGAAAAAATGCCTGTCGCCACACAGATAGAGGAAGAGCAGCAACCACCTCCACCACCTGTGCAAACAACGCAGCTGAGCTCGCAAACAACAGCAACATACGTCCACGAGATTCGGGAAATGCTCTCAAATCAGCGAGAGCAATCTGGTAGAACCGGTGGAGGAGATGATCCTTCGGTCTGTCACCCTACCATGAGTCACCTAGAGTAAGTGGCACAATCAGTTAGCTTGCTTGAAAGGGCAGGGCCAATATTTTCAACCACCCGAGCACCCATTCCAACCAGAATAGATCCAAGCATCCAAGATGTATCAACTACAACTCAGCAGTTATTTTCTAAAATCTCAGGGAATGCTGCTACCTTCTCAGTACGCTTGGAGGATGGTGAGGGGGTGACGGTCCTGGTGATGCAGCACCAGGGACAAGAAGTTACGACCGAAGTGGTTTCTAATACGATTGCTATCGCTCTCAATGCACTGGCAGCACCTATACAAGATATCCATTGGCTCCAAGATGTACAGATGTCTTCCGGAACTTCACGTAGCAAGATGGATGCAGCCCAACATGAAGAAATGTTGGATCGACTGATAGGAACTGGGCAACCGCTTCCGGATGTCTTCGATCTTTCGGACAACATCACTGCAACCCAATCAGAGCTGTTATCGGCAAGTGGCAAAAACTTTGTTTTGGAAGGGCAATTGGAGGTTACTCAAGCTACTTGTGAACGCTTGACAACGGAGGTTTCCCAATTAAGGGCCTAGCTTGCCGACCTGGCCATCCTTGACCGTGAAATCACCAGAGATGAAGCTTTTCAACAACTTCAGCTTAAACTTCAAATTGTTGAGGATGAAAGGGAGACAACGATCCTAGATAAGGCCATAGCAAACGCTTGAGCGTATCATTTAGAGAAAGACTTGGTCGAGGTTCACTAGGAGAACGTGCAGTTGACCGTTGAAGTTCATCACTACGTAATGTTGGTACAAAGAACGAGCACATGAAAGATTTCATCCACCAACAACAAGAAGAGCTAGCCAGGGTGAATGCTGATATGAGAAGGTTGGCTGCTGAGAATCGAAATTTGTCAATGGAGGAAGTTCGGGCATTACGATAGAAGTCTGTAATCGAAATTGCCGCTTGGAAGAATGAGGCCCTAAAGTTTGAAAGAGTCAAAAACCATTACAGGGACCAAGTGGGATTGCAGAAAGAGGTGAACGAGAAGCACATTCAAGTCGTTAAGGCCTAGATGAACCAAGCGCTCCAGTAGCTCCGAGAAGGAGGCAATGTATGGCCATCCATCTTCGATGGATTGAACACCTATAACAAAGCGAAAATCTACCTAAAGAAGCTGCAAATTGAAGAAATGACAGAATACATGGAGTTAGCCAACCTTCGGTATGCAAACCTGGCTATGCTCATAGCCGGGAGGCCGCAGTTAGAGCTAGATAAATAAGTGGCCGCCTCGTATTCTCTATACGAGGGTGAGTTCTAGGTGCACAAGTAAATAAAATAGAAGTTGGCAACAGCAAATGCGGAACTTGAGGTCCTTTGTACAAGCTTTGAAGGCCAATGTACCGTTGCGGAGGACCTGGCCCGAAGAATGAGTGACTACTAGCAACTGCAAGCATCAATCCGGGTGTTCGATATCGAATGCAAACAGTTCGCAGCTTGGTTTGTCAATTTGAAAGAACTCATCCCAGCACTGCTTTGCCCTTGGGAAATTCCAGTTCTAGCACACATTGGAGAGGCTACTTGGACCATGAATGACCCGAGAAGTAAAGAAGAGAAAATGAGGGCTCTCTTGGAGGCATTCCGGCTGTCTTCGGAAGCTGCAGCTGCCGCAGGGTTATCGACATCCATGTCGCCACCAACACACGGGCTAGAGGCTGGAGGGTGTCTATTAGAACCACCGCCCCTAGGGAAGGTGTGATCTCCTCTAGCAATTTTGAACATCTTCTTACACCGTAGAGGCTCCAGGACCAGCGAGGTGTTCAATTTTGTCTCTGAACACCGTCATTTTTGTAATTTGTCCTCCTCTGTTACTTGGGCACTTAGTAAATTCATGTTATGTCATGTGTGTCATTTATGTGTTTAAGTTATGTGTGTTGTAAATAAGAATCCATACCTTCCAAATTGTAAAGTAACTCGAGGATAAGTTTTTGCTCAGTTGTGGGGGTATGATGAAGTGTCAAAAGTCGTTGCGTCGACTGGGCCGCGTATACGCGGCTGGGTCAACATAGCCACCCTGCATCGACAGGGCCCTGTATATGCAACACCCTTCCCAGATCTATAAATATGAGGGCCTTTCGCTTCATTTAGGCATCTTTTTGAGTAGTGATAGCGAAGCTCTTGCAGTTTTCTCTTGCAAGAGATAGAATATTTTCCAAGTGCCCGTAGCAGGTGTATGAAAAGTGATCGAATCTTTATTCGAGCATTGATGCATCTGAGCCCATTGGCGTGACGACAATAAAGACGAACTCTTCATGTAATCCTTGCAGCATTTGGAATTAGTTGTTTCATGCATTCAATAGTTTAAGATGTTTATGCTTTATTAATCAGTTATTTGTGCTTCAGTAATTACTCGTCAATTATTTATGTTTTCATTATTATAATTTCAATCATTAGTGTTCATTCATAGTTTGTAAAAGACATAAGTATGACCATCTCAAACGTAATTCAAACACTTGGTAAACCCAGCGACGCTTAACATCTGGTAGCCTAGCAGTGTTAGGGAATGCTCAGAACGTGCTCGGAGGATGGGACCAGATGCTTATGCTAGGAGTAGTTAGCATATACACTAGGATAATTGGAGATTAGATAATAGTTTATTCATTACTTCCATACCTCACTTAGTCGTCGAAAAAGATAATTAAAAAGATATAAAAATCATTAGCCGTAGCCTCACTTAACCATCGTAATAGAACTTTACAAGTGAGATTAGGATGACAACGGCTGTTCTAACCCAAGGTTTCACTAGTTAGAAGTCTGGCGCATGTTAAGTGCTTACAGTCTGCGGAGTTCGACCAGATCGCGCGTGAATGCTCGTATTTGTATGGTTGGGCGTAGGGATACCTAGCCGCTCATCAGGACCTTATCTCTTGGTTGAAACCTTACTGTCCTAATTCTAAGGTCATGGTGTTTCTTGTTGAATGCTTTGTTGAACTTATTCAAAGATAGGGCCACTAAGTGATTCTTGTCTAACACGTTTAGATTGATCAATCTTTTCTTTTGTGCTAAACTTAGGTCAAGGTTTAGATCACATGTCATTGAGAGTGTATGGAGCTTAGATTGAATTGGGAGTGTTGGAAGTTTTTCGTACACTAACTCATAGGGAGAATATCCAATAAGAAGTTTCCAAGTTGATCGATAAGCTCATAGAGCATCATTAAGTTTTGTGCTCCAATCCTTCCTATATTTGCTAATGGTTCGTGTTAATATTTTAGTAATTTCCCAGTTAGTTACCTCTGCTTGACCATTGGCTTGGGGGTGGTAAGGTGTTGTTAATTTATGTTGTACCCCCAAGAATTGCATTAATTTTCTAAATGTTGCACCTGTGAAATGAGTTCCATTATCAGAAATTAGTGAACATGACACCCCAAGCCTATTGACGATATGTTGTTGGATAAGTCTAGTGGTAGTGGATGATGTGTAATCTGTAATGGCAATCACTTCAACCCATTTTGTGTAATAGTTAATTGCTACTATAATATACACTTTCCTATTAGACATGGATGTGATGGGATCCATGAAGTCAACGCCCCATATGTCGAAAGGTTCTCATGGTTGAATCCATTATTGAGGACCTTCCATTCGAATGGTCATTCCCCCATCACGTTGATAACATTCATAAGACTTGACAAACTGGTGGGTGTCCCTAAAGATTATGGGCCAATAGTACCCTACAATTAGGATTTTTATGGCCATGTATCTCTTGCATAGTGGCCTCCATAAGGTTCTTCATGAGCATCTTGGATAATGTGTAATTGATCTTTGTCAAGGACACACTAACAGATCAAGCCATTGGTGCACACCTTGTAAAGGTGTCCATTAATTTGCATGAAGTATTTGACCTGATGAAAAAATTGTTGTTTTTTCCTAAAATCCAAGTCTTGTGGAATCTCTTGAGTAAGAAGATATGTGAGGATGCCATTATATCATATTACTTTTTTAGGAATTTATTTACTTATTGCTCTAGTAAAGAGAAGTTTGTTTGGAAATTGATCAGAGAACGGGCTCTCCTCCTCTTTGTTATTCCATCTTAAGTGAGAAAGATGGTCAGAAATCACATTCTCGATCCATTTTCAATCTATCATAGTAATATCGAATTCATACAAGATCACAAGCCATCATATAACATGAGGGCTCACCATCGACTTATTCATAAGGAAGTGAATTGCCTTGTGGTCTGTATGTACAAATACTTTATAATCTAGCACATAATGTCTAAACTTTTCTAGTGCATACACCATTGTCATTAATTCTTTTTCTGTGGTGGTGTAATTTAACTATGCCCCCATAATGCTTTGATTCACATAGTGGATATAATATGGACATTTCTTATCGTCCATCTACGTGAGCACATCTCCCAAAGCATAGTTATATGCATCTGTCATGATATGGAATGGTTTGGACCAATCAGGTGCTTGTAGGATTGGTATCTCTATGAGTTTCTCTTTTAATTATTGGAATGCATTTTCATATTCCTTGGTCCATATGAAAGGTGCATCTTTCTTGGTAAGTTCTACCAACGATTTAGCAATCCTAGAGAATTTCTCAATAAAGTGATGGTAGTAACCAATGTGTCCAAGGAATGACCAAACATCTTTGATGGTATTTGGTTGACGTGTTATTCCTTGGATGACCCTTATCTTTTCTGGGTCTACCTCAATCCCTTTCTACAAAATTTGATGCCCTAACATGATGCCTTCTTTGACCATGAGATAGCTTTTTTACCAAGCGAGCTATAGATTTGTCTCAACACATCTTTTTAGTACTTACTCAAGTTAGTCTAAGGCTTGCTCAAAGGTAGCTCTGTAGGTGGATAAGTCATCCATGAAAACCTCAACACCACTACCAATTTGTTGTTGAAAAATACTAAGGACCAAGCGTTGAAATGTTGTAGGGGCATTGTATATGCCAAATGGCATCTTACAGTATGCAAAATTCCCCCAAGGACTTGTGAATGTTGTCTTGGCTTGGTCTTTTGGCACAATTTGGATTTGGTTGTAGTGACTATAACCATCAAAGAAACTATAATAACAATGCCTGGATATGGTGTCTAATACTTGGTCCATCAATGAAAAAGGAAAGTGATCCTTAAATGTTACCATGTTCAACAACCTAAAGTCAATGCAAACCTGCTATTTACTATCCTTCTTTGGTACAATTATGAGTGGGCTAACCCACTCACTATTTGCGATTGGATAGATAAACCCCGCCTTGAGGAGTTGCTTTATTTCCTCCTTAATAATTTGCTTTAATTTGGGGTTTAGCCACCTCTACAACTACCTTCTAGGCTTCATGGCCAAGTCAGTGTAAATGCGGTGCTAGCATATCCTTGGATTGATTCTTATTAGTTTTGGATATGACCAAGTGAAGGCTATTGACCATTTATTCACCACTTTCAACAAATTTTCTTTTTGTTCAAGATCAAGTTTGACATTAATGATGACCAATTTACCATCCTTTAAAAATGCATATTCCATTCTGACTGGTAAATTTTTTAGTTCTAAGGGCTCTTGCTTGAAGTGATCAAGGATCTCCAACTCTCCCCAATAGTTATCATCATCTTCATTAGAGAGTTGGGACTGGACTTGTTTAATTTTGTACATGCCTTTAACATATGCACAAGTTAAACTCTTAGTTGGCTCCATGAATATTGTGTTGCTATTTAAATCAGATATTAGCCACTGGGTGCCCTCTTGCTTTGTGGCTGCTGCGTATAGACACTGTTGAATATTAATTTCTTGCACACACTGATTGCATGCCTTAATGTATGTGCTTTTGATGGACCAAATCTTTTGCATGCAATTACACTTGTTGTTGTTATACGTGATGCATGGAATATGCTTCTTCTCAAATTTTCCTAATTCATTCTCCTTAGATATTTGAAGAGATAGGTCCCTTATACCCATTCGCACATTGATCGTGCTTAACTAAGCCCTTCCTATGATGATGGGGAAGTCACTTTTACAGTTGTCCACCTTGATAGGACCATCCGCAAACTATGGTCACAATGTCCTCAACTAATCCCAAAGGGACCATAATTGACTAATCTACTAATTCTAAATGGATGTTGCTCTTCTTAAGAGGTGGTAGGTTCAAGGATTTATACATATCATGGGAGATGAGGTTAACTCTAGAATCAGAGTGAAGAAGAGCCTTGCATGGCTCTTGTTTAGCAATTTGTAAAAAGATGAGTGGACTTCCTAGATTAGATCTTTTTGTAGGAAGGTTGCTAGCCTTGATCTAGTTAGAAACAACATGAGTTAGCATCACAATGTGGATCTTAGGAAAAACTTGGTCTGAAAGGTGCTCGAAGGTATTTGATGCAAAGGATGAGGGTATTGGAGAGGTAGAGTGATCAGTTGGAGTAGAATGTAAGGGTTGGAGAGGATTATTGGGCCAAAAGAAAGGTCATTTTCTTAATCGATTATCCAGACCACTTGGTTGAAAAACTAGTTGTGAGTGTACAACCCTTCTAACATTTTGTTGTTGTGGTTGTCGAGGAATTTCACCTTGCATGGATGGAGCAGGAGGTAGCTGAGTTGAAGGTGGAGGTGTAGGTGTCCAGGGATGTGGAGGATGATAAGGATAATTATAAGGGTTTTCCCCTTGAGTAGATGGTGAATGTGTTTGGTACTACTCTGGAGGATAATAATGATACTAAAATGAGGCATGACTTGTTGAACTTCTAGGGGAAATGGGTTGCTGAACATAGTACCCATATGGATCTTAGGGTATTACTGCCTTGGCAGTGGCATTCCCCATGATTGTGGTTGGTACCACTATTGGTACTATTCATAAGGTTGTGGAGGGGTTCCACTTGGGTAGTAACCTTATTATTGTTGGTGGAATTATCTTAGACTACCTTGAGGCTAAGGCAATCATCTTGGAGCTTGCCTACATGCTAAGTAGGGGTTCAATATGTACACTCTAGACTCTTGTAAGTGTGACACCATAGGGCAACATCACATTCACTTTCATCATTAGAGTTAGATCCCACAACTTCCTCTACTGCAGCAACTTTGCCCTTACCTCTTTGGTAAGCACGTTCAACTTCTTTTCATCATCTACGATTATGACCACTATTTTTCTCTTTGGGTTCTTCAGTAATTTTCAAAGTGGTTTGAAACTTTTCATCCAAAGAATCCCATAAGTTGTCAACCTTGGTTGAAATTTCAGAAATAGATTTTTGGATAGGTAAGGTTTTTCTATTCACCACTTCATCAAGTGCTGAGTCCTTCTCATTGCAAAATTGGACCTCTCATTTTTTGATGGATGGATCCCTATTATACTCTTCATCACTCTCCCTTTTTCATAACTCACCTTCTTCTTTTGCTACTTACTCAATTAGCCTTTATATATGATGAGATCTCATTTCAAACAACCTCCCTTGGGCATACACCCTAAGGGTTCTTCTTGTTTATGCCCTAAGCGCATCTATGATGTGATGAAGTTATTTCCTCTGAGAGTAACCATGGCCAAGACATCTATATAGGAGTGAATAATATTGGCCCATGGTAGCATCCAAGGGTTCATGTGTTCCTTGTTTCCAGCCTTGGATTTACCTTCTTAGATTAGACACTCTATAGTATGTTTGATATTTGTCATTGAATAATTCTAACATGGTACTCCATCTTTGGATAGATTCTGGTTCTAAGGACTAGTACCAACTTTTAGCTTCCTTAATGAGTGTCCTTGGAAAAAGCTTGAGTTTTTGCCACTTGTTCTCGATATTTTGTAAGGCATAGGCATCTTGAAAAGCTTGCAGATGTGTCTTTGGATCAGAGTTGTATCCCCCCTCAAATCTTGGGATATTGTTCATGTCTAGGCGCTTGATCCGACTATCCTTCATATGCCTAGTGAAGGTTAAGCATACTATCATCATCAGACTGCCTTTGCAATGTTAAGCATACTTCAAGTTGCTAGTAAATGTTCATCATCATTGCTATGTTGATGATGCTGATGATGGTTTCAGCCATCCCTTCAATTTTGATGGCCTTCACAGTCATTATGATTTCGTCGATTACCTTCATCATGGTTGTTTTGATGGCAGCTTCTATGAGAACTGTCAGATGAAGAGGAATGTTCAGAATTAGATGAAGAGGATGAAGAGGAAGGTGGACTACCACTGCCACTGTAGTGTCCACCACCAGTTTTATGCTTTTTATGATCTCCATCATTAGATCCCTGTTATTATGATGTTTACCCGAGTCCCTTCCTTGGCTACCAATCCTTCTTAAACTCAGTTTATGAATAGTTGATTACAGGGTCAAGTTCACACTCTCACAATTGTTAGTAGGGGCTGGAGAATCTTGATGTTGAGAACCTTCCAAAGGAGGATCCTCATTGTCTTCTTGATCTAGTAAGAACAAGAGGTTAGTGCAATGTTTTCCCTTTGTGGCTTCATGGAGTCTCTCTTGACGTTTGTCTCGCTTACGTTGTGTTTCAATGGGATGATAGTTCTGAGTGTCATATCCATTCACAACGTACTCCTTGTGAAGATCTGTTATGCCCAACTTCTTAAGGATTTTAATTAGCATTCCTGGCACAAATCTATCGAGGGGCAAAACAACACTGCCATCCATATCATGCCATCACATTTGTTCATCCTGATGTAGGATGAAGGTGAAATTTGGTACAAACTCATTTGGATGAGTGCATACCACCTTGCATTCCTATGGGACCAGTGGTTTAGCATTGTCATGCTTATGAGAAGAAGAAGACATTTTGTAAAACAAAATGAAATTGTCAGTGTGCTTTTATAGTTTATGTATAGTGGGACTAATATGGACTTTTAGTTCGTACACTGATATTAATGGTATTCACTTAGACCTAAATAGCGCATGTTCCACAAAAAAATTCCCTGACAACAACACCAATGATGAGCGATGAGGTATCCCTACGCCCAACCATACGAATCACGAAGCGTTCATGCACGACTCGGTCAAATTGTACAAACTTTATCATTTCCAATGTACTAGCCCTTTAGGAAGTGAATCTAGCCTTAAGGTCCATTTTTGTGCTCCTAATTACACTTGTGATGCATGTTGGTATGGTTAAATGTAACCGAGGCATCTGATTTTTATCATTTTATGTTTTATTTTTTGGGTGCTTGAAATGTAGGCAAAAGGAATTTGATTAATTAATCTAAATTAATTAGCTAACTATGATTAAGCTAATCCTAACATAAGTATTGGTTCCCACTTTTCGTACATGTCCTAAACCCACGTATCCACTGCTGGGTGACCAAACGTTACGCTACTAGACATACCAAGCAATAACATTGTTGGGATTACTAAGTGAATACGTGTTATGCTTGAAGTAGTCGTACCTATGTATTTAATCTATCTAACTTAATAACCTCATTAATTCACTTGCTAGAAAATAATTATGAAATAATTGAGAATGATTAACAAATAATTGAAAACATTGAATGCATAAATAGAAGAGCTAATCTTTCCAAAGTGTTGCAAGGTTTATCAGAAAGCTCATCTTTATTGCCGCACACACTGTCATACTTAGGTACAACAATGCTTGAATAAAGATCCATACACTTAATGACTCTTGGTGTGGGCACTCAGGGAAAAAAATTCTAACTTTCAAATGGAAAAAATGCAAGAGCTTCGCTACAATTGAAATCTTAACTCTCCATAAATGTAGTGGGTAGGCACGTATTTATAGGTGATGGACAGGCATTGTATCGACGAGGCATCATCAACACAGGTTAAAATGCATCAACGGGGCCTTGTGGATGAGGCCTCATTGATGTAGTTAGCTGCATCGATGAGGCCTCATCAACGTAGCCAACCAACGATGACTCTTCAGTAGGGCCTCTTGGAATTTGATTCTTCATTGCATGGGGGATGGGGATAGGGCATGCTTGAAAGACACAAGGATGAAGATGGATTCAAGGGAATATTATTAGTGGGTCAGGTGATCATGAGTATGACATCTAGAATAATGGGGTTAGTGGGGAATAGTAGGGGTGAGGGGTGCCACTTTGTGTGCTACCAAGGAATGGTTGAGGTTGGGTGTATTATTATTATTGTTTAGTAATTTGATAAGATGTTGCAGGGATTTATGTTTTGTAGCATTAAGTTGTAAATTAGCTACTAGTAAGGGGTCAGTGTTTGGAGGAGGTGTGACCTGAGTCTTGGGATGATGCCAATAGGGTGCAAGAACATGTAGTATTGAAAATGGAATCATCTTCTTCTAAAAGCTAGTTAGAAGAGGCTAAACCTGGTAAGGGAGCCAAATTAAAAGAGGGTGTGTAAGTAGAGCCTATGTTGATAGTTTGGTATGGGTTTTCTCTATTGTATGTGTTGCACTCGAGAGCACTTATGTGGAGCATTCTATTGACATGTTTGAGAGATTTTTTCTTATCCTCCAAAGGGATGTCCACCTCCATCACATCTTGATTACATGTAAGAGTCTCAAGAATATCCTTGTGCTCATAGATGGACATGTTGTTGGCATGCATAAAATAGAAAGACTGGTCAACAACTTCCAAGAAGAATGTTAGGAGGTTGAGTGTAGGATCATTCGTAAGCCTCCATAGAATGCTATTGTAGTTTATCACCATGATGTATGTTTTCACTTACTTTATTCTTATCTTAATTACATAATAAGTATTTATTTATTAATCAACTATATTTACTAGTTTACTTATATATTTATTTTAGCTATATATAACAACTAGATATATTTATAATATTACAAGGCTAAGATGATGATGATATATTTCTAATATAACTAAGAGAATTTTTTTCCTTTATAAGAAATAAAATAAATTGATTATAAAAAAAATTTGTATGTTATAGAATATTACATTTTAGAAAATATTATTTAGAATCATATTGTCTAACCTTAGATAATCATGGACAAAATATAATTTATAGATGAAAAGTTACATTCAAAAAATTGAAAAGGACATTTTGGATGAAATAAAAGGTAAAAAATACATCTCAAAGAAGATTTGGTAGTGGAGTGATGGAGTATAATATGTTATCCAAGATAAGAAAAAATGCTTTAAAAAATAAAAACAAATTTAAAGTCAAGAAGATAGGTTAAAGTATAAAATGACAAAGAAGGAGGCAAAAGTAGCAGTGACCAAAGCCAAACATAAGGCCTTGGATGATGAACAATAAAATTAGTTAGTCATGTCACTACATAAATTTTGACATAGTCTCTATCTTTACTTATATAAATGTGCATAACCATCACATTTATGACCTTGTTTGGTCATTTCCTTAGCTAGACTCTTGTAATTTCACATTGTAGAAGTTAGATTTTTTCTTCTTTGAGTACTCATAGCATAGATTAAATAAGTTGTATGGAGTTTTATTCAAGTACATTATGTACTAGGATACATGTGTATGATGGCAATAAAATCAAGATTTATTTTCTTTATTATAGCAATTGAACTACCGTTATGATTTTTTTCTTGCATTTTTCTCTTAATGTTTATTTGTTTTCCATGTTATTAGTTATTATTTTTCACTTAAGTATACATACATGAACATGACCACTTTGAGCATAGCATACTTGTGTTTGGTAAACCTAGTAATTAACACTTAGTTATCCAACAACATTAGTGCATGTTCAGGATGTGTATGGAAAGTTAGACATAGATGCTCCATGCTTAGGCTAGTTTAGATTATTTCTCCATACTTAGATTAATTAGTTTAACATTTTAATCTTTTGAATATTATAATATTAATAATAAACCATCATGTATCTCAATCACACTTAACCATACTAAGTGAACCAACACAAGTGTGATTAAGAAAACAATGATCAACATTCTAATACTTAGTTTTCTAAAGTGTCCATGAAGTTCTAAGTTCATAGAATTTCAATTGAATTGTACATAAATGCCTGTGATTCTTATGGTTAGGTGTATGATTACTCTACCACTCATCAGAGAAACTAGAAACAAAGGAAAGAAAAAAATCTATATACAAATTGACAAAAATTGAAAATAAGAAATGGAAAGATATTAGTCATGTCAACTACATTAACAAGAAAGATGAAATAATTTTGGTAAAAGGAAATTAAATCTTGGATAGGTCAAAAATTTATTTTCAATATTTAATAAATGAAAATTTTCCAAAAGAAAACATTTAAGAAGAAGAACTAAATTTTGGCTTCGTTAATGAAGTTTCCTTCTTTGAGGTGAAGAAAACCTTATCTAAAATAAAATGAAAAAGTTGTTGGATCAAATAACATTCCTATTAAAGCTTAGAAAGCATTAGGAGATAAAGAGGTTTCATGGTTGATACAATTATTTAACAAAATTTTTAAGGATAAATATTGCCTAAAAATTGGAGAAAAAGATTTATTATTTCCATCTACAAAGATAAAGTAGATGTACTTTATGCAAACTATAGATGAATCATGCTAATGAGCCATACCATGAATCTTTGGAAGAGAGTCATAGAGCAACATTTCAGACTTGAATTAATGGTATTACAAAATTAATTTGAATTTAATGGTAACACAATAGCGACTATTTTCTTGATAGAAAAATTAATGGAGATATTTATAAAGCATAGAGAAAATCTACATATGATCTTCATTAACTTGTAAAAAAGATGTGATAGAGTGTGATGAATAGTAAATCAATTAATTTTTAGGCTAGGCTATGTCAATGTATCAACATTAACATAGTGTCAATAAATGCTTATATAAATAAGCTAGTTATTGCATTTATGACATAAGTCATTCATTTAATGTAATAAAACTCTATTAGTTTGTAGTTTTAAAACTTCGTATCACTCAACAAGTGTGCGTAGCATGATGTGAAGTGATTGCACAAAGTCCTTATTCAAGTGTAATATACCTAAACATATTGCATTACTAGTAATAAAGATTGAGATTATTTCTTCCCATTGCAACACTCTCACTTATCATAGAGTTTACTTTAATGTAATTTATTTTCATGTACACATAGCTTAATGTTTGTTTTAATATGCATTTACTTAATATTTTATTCTTAAAATGCATAATAGTCATTCGAAATAGGTACAATCAACTTCGAGAATAAATACATTACCATTAAATAATCCTAATATTGTTGACACTTGATACATATAGCAATGGAACAATTGGTAATCCAACAATGGTAGCATAAGTTTAGGATACGTACAAAAAATTGGAAATGAATGTTCATCATTTAAGTTAGAACAGAATTAATTTTTGCACTTAGATTAAATAGGTTAAATTATAATATTTTAATAATATTTAAATCATGGCCACATAAGATTAGCAATCATATATGTCTTGATTACACATAACCGTTTGAACTAAGGTCAACACAAGTGTAATTAAAAAGATAATGACTTGCAAGCACATTTAATGATCTACGTATACCACTTGTCCAATCCATGGAATACAGTTAGGTCACATGTGAACACTTATGATTTGTATGGTTAGGCATAGAAGAAATTTTTAAATTATCATTGATGTCATTGTTGAGAATTGGTGTTAGTGATATATATTAGTTTAAATCATTCATGATCATGATTAGGACTTAACAATTTATTGCTCAAGGAATAATATTATTTTTTGAAGACACACATAATAATTCAAAATATCTTCTTCTTGCAAAGCTGATATCCCACTTATTGACATTTTATCAAGGAACATGATAGAATAATAAAAAGCAAGGACAATGTACCCTATCAAGTCAAGATAGTCTACTAGCATATGGATCCTTAGTATCAGTGAAGGCATATCATAGATGGGTTGTGAAACAAAACAAGGGAAATCCTTGGAGTTTATGCTTAAGAAAGACTATTAGAAATGAGGATCCAATGTATCTAAAGGTTGAATAATCAGGTAACAAAAGAGAAAGGAGAGTTAACGAAGAGAAAAAATTATAAAAGAGTACAATAGAGATCCCTCTCTTCGTAAAATGGATGTACATGCTTACAACACATAGAAGGATGAAGACCTTATTAAAAAGGTTATAATAGATTTTAGATATTATAGTAAAGGTTTAAAAAATGTGGAACTCAATGGATGAAAAATTCATAACTACACTCAAGATGGTAAAGAAAAAAATAGAGCAATCTCTTGCACAAGCCAAAGACAAAAAGAAGAAAAATGAAACAGGAAAGTACATGTGGAGGAAAAAATGCAAAGCTACTACAGTGGAAGATGTTGTTGACTTAAATTCTAATGATGATGGATGTGACTTGTACTAATATAAATACTCTAAAGAGTGTTGTCTAATTATGTTACATTTACATGAGTTGGAAGGGAGCATATGCATTGAATTTAAAATTCATCAAAAAGAAGATGCTTAGGAGATTGTCTTATCCATAAGACAACTATAGGTAGTGATGAGTTGTAGTTTGGTTGGCTATGTTGATGAGGCCTTGTCAACGCGGCCTTGTCAATTGGTCCTTGTCAGTTAGGCCTCATCGATGCATTGTATCATGCATCAATGAGGCCCCGTCGACATAGTGTCCATATTTCACCTATAAATATGTGCCATTTAGTCGCATTTATGGTAATCTAGATCTTAGTAGTAGCAAAGCTCTTGTAGTTTGTTCATTTGAAAGTTAGAATTTTTCTCCTGAGTGCCTGCAGTAAGAGTCATTAAGTGTACGAATCTTTATTCAAGCATTGTTGTACCTCATCAAGATAGTGTGTACAGTAATAAAGACAAGCTTTCTGATAAACCTTATAGCATTCTCAATGGATTAAATATTTCATTTATGCATTTAATGCTTTCAATTATTTATTAAATTTTTTCTCATAATTAAGTTATTTAAGATAATTGAGCAAGGTAAGCTAGATAGACTAAATACATAAGTACGATTTCTTCGAGTGTATTCGCTTGGTAATCCCAGTAGCGTTATTGCTTGGTACACCCAGTAGTGTGGCACTTGGTAACCTAGTAGTGTGGCACTTGGTAACCCAGTAGTGGATATGTGGGTTTAGGATGTGTGCAGAAAGTAGGACCAAATGCTTATGTTAGAACTAGTTAGATATTAGTTAATTAGTTAATTTAGATTAGTTAATCGAATCACTTTTATCTTCCTTGAGCACCAGCCCATAAAACATAGAAGGATAAAAATCAGATGCCTCAATTACACTTAATCATACCAATGTATGTTACAAGTGTAAGTGGGAAGACAATGATTGACCTTAAGGCAAAGATTCACTACTTAGAAGACTAGTGCATTAGAAACTACAAAGTCCATGGAATTTGACCAGATTGCGCGTGAATGCTTTGTGATTCATGTGGTTGGGCATAAGGGTACCTCACTACTCATTAGGTAGTTACATAATCAACAATACTACATAAGTGAAGCTTTACCTCAACTTTAAGATTGATATTATCAGTAGTGGTAAAACCCATAGTCATGAAGGATGCAACTGCTAAGACAATAGAACCCTTACATGTAACCAAATCCTTACAACTATTATGTCTAATAACATGTGATGAGCGGTGGAAGGTACCCCTATGTCCAACCATATGAATCACGAAGCATTCACATGTAGTCTAATCAAATTCCATGGACTCTCTAGTTTCTAGTACACTAGTCTTCTAGGAAGTGAACCTTGCCTTAAGGTTGTTCGTTGTCTTTCCAATTACACTTGTGATGCTCATGGTATGGTTAAGTGTAATCAAGGTATATGATTTTTATTATTTTATTTTTTATTATTTTGGTGCTTAAAGAGAGAGATGGAGTAGTTTAATGACTAGTTAATTTAATTACTTAACTAGCCTTTAACTAGTCCTAACATAAGCATTTGGTCCCACTTTCCATACATGTCCTTAACCCATGTATCCACTGTTGGGTTAGCAAGTGCTATGCTACTAGGCACACCAACTAATAACACTGCTAGGTTAACTAGGTGAATATGTGTTTACACTCAAAGTCGTTGTACTTATGTACTTAATCTATTTAGCTTAATTAATTGAAGTCCTATTTAGCTTAATTGATTGAATATTTAATAAGAATAATGAATGTATAAATAAAACATTTAAACTATCTAGAATGTTGCAAGACTTATCAAAAAGCTTATCTTTATTGCCATACACACTAGCATGGTTCAAGTACAACAGTTCTCAAATAAAGATCCATACACGTAATGACTCCTGCTGCGAGCACTCAGGAAAATACTCTAGCTTTGAAATGTAAAAATTGTAAGAGTTCGACTACTACTATGACTTGAATTCCCATAAACATGGCTAGGAGCTCATAGTTATAGTTTTCGCTATAGTACTATGTCAATGGGGTCCTGTAGATGTAGCAAATGCTACATCAATGTAGCCCCGTCGATGAGGCAACATAATGTAAATGGGGCCAACGAGGCCATGTCAATAGGGGCCCATCGATGTGACACTTTGACACTCATCAACATGTTTCTTCAAGTGGGGCAATTGCTCAGTCTCACTTCTCTCGCCACTACCATCCACCTAAGTATTATGAACATTCTACTCTAAGTGCTGAATCACACTTCTATCCTTCACATCCACCTCTCATGCTACATCAACCAAAACATACTTCTCTTTCCCTAGCATTGCCTCCATAAATGTAAGACAAGATACTTTGTTAGCAACATTAGAAAATTGCTATTGGAGTTGTAAATATGCAATTGGATGATGATTCAAGTAGTTTCAATTTTAAGCCTCAAAAGTGTCCTTTCTTCCAACCTATGAGTCCATCTAAATCTATACAAGCATTAATGGCTATGGATCCCACACCAATGTTAACAACCTTGGATAACTTACATAATCTAACTTTGAACCAAAGCTCAAATGTACAAATTGCCGTGCTAACCCATGATGTTACTTATAATACCAAAGTATGTAATATTTATAGGAAAAAAATTGATCTTGAAAGTCCCTTCATTTATTTACCCATTGTAGAGATTGCACCATGCAAGGCTCTATTAGACTCAGGTTTTAGAGTTCATTTTATATCCCAAGACATGTACAAAGCATGGAACCTACCACCACTTACAAAGTACAACATTATGTTAAAGCTTGCAGACAAGTACATCACTATTCCTCTGAAAAAGACGAAGTGCATTATGAATAGCATTAGTGGGTGGTCCTAACTATTAGATTTCCTAGTAATTCATGTAGAAAACTATAGAGAAATTTTTTTATTATCATAAAAAGAACTTGAAAAATCACCATTGACACCAAGCTTTGAATCAAAGACATGCCAATGAAAATTTTCAAGGTGAACATGAACAAATTTAGAAGAAGAGAGTTCCATGCATCCCATATAGTGATATAACATGCACTTACATGTAAAGGATCTAGACAGTTAGACATAGAAATATCACAACATGTAGTTCTTGTGAAAAGAGGGTGTGTATGTAAAAGTATTAATAAACAACAACCACTAAAAAAGATGACACCCAATGGTTGATAATAAATAAAAGTTGCTAATCATCAATAGGCATAAAACTAAAACAAGTGCTTACTCTATGATATGTAGAGAAGCTGGATAAGATGGAAAATGTATGATAACAACTCTTTCAAGTAGAACATTTACAAGAGTAAGATAATGATTGGAGAGAGTTGATGATTCTAGAAGAATCTATGTCTAAACCTATTAAGTTAATGATATTACCAAAGTTCCTGAAAAATGATTTTCTTGAGAATGGAAAGCTATGTAGAACTAACAAAAGAGAAGAAATTGAAGCTACTAAAACTTATGAAAAAATGGTGAATAACCTTTGCTTGGTCATATGATGAGATAATAGGAATAGATCTAGGTATATGCTAGCACATGATTTACATGGATGCTATTATTAAACCTAAATACCAACCATAGCAAAGGTTATATCCAAAGCTAAAACATGTTGTAAAATGTGATATTGAAAAGCTTTTGAAGGTTGAATTTTATCTATCTTGTTGAAGATAGTGAGTAGGTAAGCCTACTCATGATCGTACTAAAGAAAGAGGGTCAATGATAGATTTGAATTAACTTTATGCTATTGAACATGACAACATTCAAGGACCTTTTTCCATTACTATTCTTTGATTGAGTGTTGGATATCATAGTAAGACATAAATATTATAGCTTCATGAATGATTATATCAATTATAACCAAATCTAGATTACACCTAAGGAACAAGACAAAACAACATTCAAAAATACCTAGGGAACTTTTTTCTACAAAAATATGTCATTTGGATCATGTAATTCCCATGCTATCTTCCAACATCTAGTTTTGATCATTTTTCCAAAAGTAGATCAAAAATGATGTTAAAGTCTTCATGGATGACTTATCCACCTCATGATCTAGAAAGGCATTATTCTTGAGCATATGATATCTAGAAAAAGACATTAAGGGTGATTCTGAAAAGGTCAAGTTAATCTAAGAAATCACATAGAGATCTCAAATAGTGAAGAATGTGAGGTCCTTCCTTGGATACATAGGGTAGTATTGGCATTTCACTCAAAATTTCTCAAAGATTGAAAATTTCTTAGTAGACCTTACCATGAAGAATACATCCTTTGTTTGGTCAAATGATTATGAGGAAATGTTAGTGGATTGTGAGGAGATGTTTAAGCTTCTTGAGTAAAGACTTGTAGAAACTTCGATTCTACAAGTACTTGATTGGTTGTGACCTTTTTACATAATGGCAGGGCATTTAATTATGCATTTAGAGTCATGCTTACATAGTTGTATGATCATAAATGTCCTTACTACATTCACTATGCAAGTAGAAGTAGTACTAGTACATAACTTAACCACATTAGTACTAAAAAAGAGTCGATGGTGGTGATGTATGTGATAGAAAAGTTTAGGAACCATATGCTTGGATATCTAGTTCTTGTGCACATTACTCAGTGTAACAATGGTCCCCAAATTATTCAATGGATGGTGATCCTATAAGAATTCAATATTACAATGATTAATAATAAGGGGATAAAAAATGTATTGGAAAATCATTTATCTAGATTGAGATAGGACAACAAAGTTAACAAAGAGCCTTTATTAGATTAATTTCTTAATGATCCTTTATTTGTAAACAATACTGTAGTATCTTCATTTATAGCTAGGCATTGGTTTGCAAACTACCTTACATAATTAAAGGAGTAGAAGGTATCTCTTGAATGGGACAAACATATAACTTAACAATTTTTGTACAATTAAAACACTTCATGGAAATAGAGGGAAACCTCTACAAAATTTATGTTGATAGATTGATGTACTAGTGTGTTCCAGAAGAGAGCTAGATAAGAGTTCTTCAAGATGAACATAAATAATCATACAAATACTACTATGTAGGAAGAAGAATAGCCATAAAAATCATCATTACTAGGTACTTCTAGTCAACCCTCTTTTATCATGTGCATCACTTTGCCAAATCCTACAAATACTATCAACAAAATGATTAGGTATCAATATGTTTCTAAGGACTACAAGAGTGGATACAATCATTAGAGTATTTTTTATCTTTAGGGAATATACTTCATTGGTTCTCTCTTTCCTTATTTAAATGGCAAATCATACATCATCATTGTTGTAGACTATGACATAAATTAGGCTAAAGCAGTTACCATCATTGATTATATTGTAGTAACTGCTACTAAATTCTTTGAGTAGCATGTGGTAAATAGGTTTGACATATCCTAACCCTTAATATCTAATAATGATATGCACTTGATAGAGCTGAATTTCAAAATGTTGATGTAATGCTTAGGGGTAGAGCATAAGCTAACTACACCATACCATCCCCAAGTCAACAAGCAAGTTGAAGTCAAAAACAATAAGATAATCGATATACTAACATACATAGTTAGTAAATAGAGGAAGGACTAGAGTACTAAACTAAATGATGCTCTTTGGGCTAATAGATTAACTTAAAAATTTCCTATCGATTATTCTCCTTATAAGATGATATATGGAAAATTATCTAGATTGCCTATACAAGTAGAACTCTATACCCTCAATATTGCTTATGGCTTAGACTTTGACCTTACCTTAAAGATGGTTAACCAGGACATTAATGAACTTGAATGTGCCAAGTGAAAATAGATTGATAGTCCTCATATATAATGAAGTCCATAACTTTAAAATAAGTAAAGACATAATATTAGAACTAGATACTTGGACCTTCAACTAGGTGATAAGGCCTTTTATCATAATCCAAATCATATATTTAAATGTACTAAGTTCCAAATGGTTTGAAAAGGATCATACATAGTTCACATAGTCCATAGGATTGGGACCATAAAGATTTATCACACGTCCAACCCACATAATCATATCTTGGTAAAAATATAGCAAATTAAGCCATTTCAAGAACCCTATTAAACCAATGCCTCAAATACTTTAATAATCATCAAAGATAAATCAATATTTTGCATCTCCTCGATAAAACTTAGTTGTGGGGGATATTCCTTTATTTAAGTTGACTACATCTATATCTTTTTATTTTACAATTTATTACTATTTTTTAAATCTTTTGAATATCTTCTAGTTATTTGGTATTTTAAAAATTTTTATATGTTTGTCATTTCTTATGTTTTTTTACTTTCCTTTAATATTTTACAATTTCTTTGAGTAATTTCAAGTCAGTTGCATTTTTGTTAATATAATTGCTGCTTATGTATAGGAACTAATTTTTTTATTGGAATTATGTTCTATACTATCATATCTTTTAAGGAGTAATTATGCAAAGTAGAGATATCACATCATCCAACCCTCATTTCCATAAATAAGAGACCCTTATCATAAAGGTAATGTGATTCTTATCATATTTTAAGACTAAAATTGATCCATGAACATGATGCCTTGAATAAAGAAGGAACAACTAAGAGGCTTGAAAATAGATATGATGTTAAGGTGATTTTTTGACTCTTTACACCTTTTCTATGGGTCCCACTATCGTACTTGGATGTACTATCACTCATGTTTTAATTATATGGACAATACTTTTTTATAATAGTTTGTTACCTTACTATGACATTGGAAAGACATGTTATTGTTAATGATGAGGGTTTAGTTTGATGATGATGATATTTTAATGTGAGGTTTGACCTTAAATCAATTTCAAATTTTTGAAAAATCATGAGTTGATAATGAGTTGTGCTATTATAGCAAGAGTCATCGTGATAGTAGCATGAGCTAACCACAATTTTTTGTATTTAAAAAACTGAGAAATAATGATAATTAAGGATACCACAAGTGAACCATGAGAGCACCATGAGTGGTGGTTTGAGAAAAACACTAAAAATTAGATTTATGAATTTTCTAAGTATAAACCATGATGCCTCCAATAGTCATGGTCAATTTGCCTTATTTTTTCTTAAAACCAAGAGTTTTGGTATTTGACCATGTGTTGTAGTTGAGTTGTGGTCAACTATTTAGGTCAATTTTGAAACCACGAGTGGTGGTGTCCTCTTGATGAAAAACTAAGGGTTCCATGGGTTGACCATGAGTTGTGATGAGGTCATGGTAAGAACAACCTTAGATTTTGAAGAAAATCAAGATGGAATGTTGAAGAAAATGCAATCTTTGATGTCATCGAGGTTGTGCGATGAATTTGAAATGGAAATTTGAGTAATCTTAAATTAAAATTGTGCAAAATGATAATGAATAAGAGTTACTGATTGTAGATCTTATAATGATAACATTTTTCAATTTACATAGACCATTGACAGCTTTATTGTTGATGTTTCATGATAGAAGTTGATGATAGATGATCTTGTAAAAATCTATTGGAAATAAGAATGGTTGATGACCAATGATGAAATTGGAAAAATGAAATTGAGGTTGAAAATAGAGAAGATGAAAAGTCAAAGTTATTGAGAAAATTCATAACAATTCTATTTTACTAAAAGTCTAAGCATCTTACAACATGGTATGATCTTCAAATTTAAAGAAAATGAAAATGATGAATTAAGGCCACAAACATGTATATCTTTCCATCAATTCATTATTTTATTAAAAAAAATAAATTTACCTTTATGTCCCTACTGAAAACATATTGGATACATGGTTGTGATCCCTAAATTACATGATAGTTTTGATACCAAATGTTATCATTTTTGGGTGTAGTAGAAGGAAGTACCTTAGAGCTTCCTAAATCAATGAGCCTTGTTTGAAAATTTGCATAAAAAGTTAACCATGAGTAGTGGCTTGGTCATGATCTTAAGACCATAAGTCATGATGTGAGGCTTGATCACAAGTTGTGATCAAGTCATAGTTACTTAGGATGCTGAAAACCCTAACAACGGGTTGTGATTTCCTTGTATTATCTTGACCATAGGTCATAGTAGACTTGTGGTATCATGAGCACAAGTTTTTGTGGAGTTGTGGTTGCTTCTAGAGTTGCTATAGTATTATCTTTGGCCTATGGTTGAATTCTACCTTGACTAGGAGTCATGTTGAGCTTGTGGTTGCTTCATCATGAATCATGGTAAGATTGTGATTACTTGGGCATGGGTTGTGATGCCTTTTTTTAGTGTAGACTTCCTACCCACTATCTTTGCCTTGGATCTATGGAGACAAAAAATCATGATGAAATTGTGGTGGCCTAATCATGCATTGTAGTCAAGTCATGGTTTCTTGTAAAGGTGTTGTTTTGTTACTTCAAGACTTTGAATTGAGATGAGATGGATTAGAAGTTGTGGTGATATTATGGTCACTAAAAAATGAGGCTTGTTAGTTCTAATTATATCATGAGTTGACTATGAGATATGGTTAGCTCATGATTTTACCTAGAAATGAAATTGAAAGTCATAGCTTAGGATTTTGGAGGCTTTTGAAAAAGCTAATGAAAGAGCCAACTTGAGGATGACATTTTGGTTTCTAGACAATTGTAGCATGGGCTTGAATTAGGCTTGAAACATATTCTTTTGACCACATGATATGGATTTCTTAGGGCAAATGATAATGAGATGAATAAGTAACTTGGTTTCATGTTTGAACAATGTTTTAGCAATACAAATTCACTTAATGTGCTTAGATCCACTCCACAACCTATGAGGGTTATCTTTCATTCACTTTGAAATCATTCCAAGGGAGTCTTGGCTCTATGAGACTTGGATTTTCAGGCTACTCTTAATGGTATTTTATGATACCTTGAAATAGGACTAAAGTGATGATATGTTGGAGATAATAAAAAGAAGATGAAATAGATGATACTAATGATATGTTGAAATTGATGGAATTACTATTTTATTTTTCTTTCTATCTTGGAAAACATGAGAGAAAGCTATTCATCCAATATTCAAATACAGAGAGAGCAGTAAAATAATAAACTTAAGAAAGATCAAATAACAAATAAATGGAGGAAAAAATCTTTTTTTATTTGCTAGTACAATGGAAATGACATATCAAACAAATTGTCTCTTATAAAGGTTCTCATTGCAATCTTAATTGTACTTAAAAATGGTGGAGGAGTTCCTTACATTCTCTCATATGATATTATGCTTGGAGGTGGAGGTGCTTAAGAGTATACTCCACCTCTTAGGAAGTTCTCTCCTTTCTTGACTGTTTCTTCTCTTCTTTTCTCTTGATAAAATTCCCTCTTAGAAGATTACTATAATGAACACACACCTCCTTGTATAACTTTTGAAGTATGGTTGGGTTACTTAACCCATGGATGAAGTATGATTAGTCACTAATGTGATTGAAAACTATATTTTGATGAGGAGATTAAGTGAAGGTTAGGTGACCCATGTGGTCCCAATGATTTTCCACAAGATAGTTAACTTTGAAATGGCCCCAACATATATGTGAAGAAAAATTTTTGCTCTTAAGTGGTCCTAAGCAAGAGACAAATGCCATGAGGTAATTCTTCCTTTTTTTTTATTTCCTTCTATCATTTTTTGAATTTTCTTCCCTTCTTGAGGGGTCATTCCTCCATATTTTATTTATTATGAATTTTTTCATGGTTCTTCTTTTTTGATATAACTTTTATTATTTTGAATACATCATTAAAATAGGGATCACATAAAATGTACATCACCCTAATTTGTGACAAATATAAAATGAACTTGCATAATACATTAGCTTTTCAATCCCTTATTTAGTGTGGAATGCAAGTATTCAAGTCTTTCTTATGAGATCTTCTTAATTTCTATACCATGACAAAGGTACTCATTCTCGTAATGCAATAAAGATTATTCAATAATCAGCCAATTTTTCATTAGACTCCACATGTATTGGTTTGCTATTTCTCTCCTCCACTTCTTATTTTATAAAGTATTATTTGATGTCTATGTGTTTTTGGTTTTGTGTAGCACATGCTCATTTGAAAATTGAATAGCTAAGGTGTTGTCACATACAAGTTTGATGGGTAATAGAATTTTAAAGCCAACATTATCTATAAGTTTGTTTCTCCAAAGTACATGTTGACTACATTCAACCATAACTATAAATTTTGCTTAACATGTTGACAAACTAACTAAAATTTATTTATTTTTATTTCCAATGTATTACATTATTTCCATGGAAGATAATTGTTCATGAAGTTTATTTTTTATCATTGTTATCTCCTCCTTAATCAGCATTTGATTTAATTTCTTCATTCCCTGTTATGTAGTTTAATCCATGATTAGTAGTATCTTTTATATATCTAAGTACATGGATGAGAGCTCCATAGTGGGATTGCCTTGGTTCTTGTATGAAATGTGATAAATAAGATGTTGCATGTTCTAGATCAAGTCTTGTATGTCATAGAAATCCTAATGATCCTATCATGCTTTTGTATGTTGTGGTATTTACCAAGGGAGTTTGATCTTTATTTTCTAATTTTATGATGGAAGGAAAAGGTGTATTTGTAATTTTTCTTTAATATTGTACTTTTAAAAAATTGATGCTTCAAATTTTCTTTAATGAAATTTGATGCCCTTCTTTTCTTATTTAACTTAGATTTCCAAGAAGTACTTTAACTCTCCAAGATCTTTCATTTCAAAGGCATGTTTCATTTCAAATTTAAATTCTACTTGTCTTATGTCAAGAAGCACTAAGAAGCTTACTATACTAGAAGGTTTCTAATTCTTTCAGCATGATTTTTTATGTAGACAATGTTGGTAAGAAAGAATGAAATAGAGAACTTGCTAATTAGATTGAGAGAGAAATTTTTTATTTATTTTCTTGAAGTTTTGTTGCTATGATTTTGCTTGAAGCTCTAATGAACAGTAGTATCAAAATTATGGATATACTTTGTGAGTCTATAATGTTTCAAAGAATGATTTTAGAGATGGCATTTTCTCATGTTACGTACTTTTGAATTTGCTAATAATGCTTATGAAAGAATCATTTTATATACATTCTTATACACATTAGGATGAAAGTTATCACTTCAAGTTACAATTCGTAATGCTAATTTTGTGGAGTGAAATATTTTAGTATTAGAACATGGTAGAAAATCATTAATTAGAGTTTTGTTAAGTTTTCCAAGTGGCACATTAATGAGACATGAAATTGCTCATATTGTTGGCAGTCGTGATAAGGCACCCACGATAACACAACCACGTTATCTCATGGGTCGTGATATCGCATACGCGATATCTCATGGGCCGTGATATCACGTACACGATATCTCATTTGCCCACGATATCGTGTACGTGATATCGCAGCCTGCCGCAATATTTATAAATAAGAGGTAGCTCTCCCTCATTTGACATCCTAGTTTTAGAGTAGTGAAGCTCTGGTAGTTTGATCCCTCCAGAGTTAGATTTTTTTTCTGTGTCTGCCCGCAGTGTGGTGAATGTAATTGTATGGTGTCTTTATTCGAGTGTGCCGTACTTGGACACGTACATGACTGGCAATAAAGATCAAGATTACTTCATCATTGCAACATTCACTTTGTTATTTATTTATTATTTATTTATTTAATGTTATTTATTGTTTTCTCTCTCTCATCCTTAAACTCCTAGAACGAGGAACGAGTATGACTTGATTACGAGCATTTAAGTGTGACTACTTGGTAGCCCAGTGGTGTAGCTAGGATCTACGCTTGGTAACCTAGTGGCATATCTGGGGTCTGCGCTTGGTAATCCCAGTGGTGTACCTAGGATCTATGCTTGGTAGTCCTAGTGGTAGTCGTACACGAAGTCCAAGATGTGTACAGTTGATCAAGGAATCGGTTGCTCGTCGCACTTAGGCTAGATTAGATTTTCTTACCCTTTTCCTCCTAGCTTAGTTTAGTTAAGTATTATTTTCCACTGCCTTTAGGAGTAGCATAGATTAGGAACACATCATACACCTCATCGGGACTAAACCATACGTGACAAATGCAATACTAGTCCAGGTGGGAAGACAACAAACTGCGACCTATGGCTAACTATCTAGGTGCCACAACTAGTCCATCTACGGGGTTTGACCGGATCGCACATGCGACGCTCGTTTCGTATGGTTGAGTGTAGGGGTACCTCGCCACTCATCATTGGCGCCGTTGCCGGGGATGGTGCTAGTTATCTAGATTAGTTATATCATACAAGGTCGCTATAAAGAACTTAATGATATATCTCTTAGAAAAGAAGTAATTATTAAAAAATCACATAAATTCACACACAACAATGCCTCTCCTACAAGATGATAATAATGCCACACTTAGTGAGGAAGTTCATTGGAGAACCAACGAACTATATGACGATGAAGATTGGAGTATACAACCTGAAGTGGGAGTTTCTTATAAGAATGAACAAAAACAATGTCATCATAATAGACGAAAGCATAACTTACCTGATGAAGATGAACCCCCACTGGCCACTACAAGCTTAACACAAATACAAGAGGCTGTTTGAATCTCACATAGGCATCGTAAAGAGAGTAGACTACCCAGGCTCGATTTAAACAACTTTCCCAAATTTTCAGGAGGCTATGACTTAGATCCGCATCAATATTTACTAGCCTTCTACAATGCATACACATGGAATAACGTTGATAATAGTTGGCAAAAACTTAAGCTCTTTCCTATGACACTCGTTGACCAAGCTAAAGTATGGTATAGATCATTAAAACCAAATTCGATACGACGCTGGTCAACAATGGTAGAGGTCTTTAACGAAAAATATTAAACCTATGCAAGAGTATCAGCCTTGAGGAAACAAATCCAAGGATGGAAATAAGAAAAACATGAACCCTTGGACATGGCCTTAGAAAGAGATTATGCATTGTTAAACAACTGTCCAGGCCATGGGTTTTCCGAGGAAAGGCTAATGTACCATATCATCGATGGGCTATGTAATGAAACAAGAGAGACCTTAGGAACGTATGCTCAAGGTCAACTATATGCCCTACGAACCCATCAAATCCAAGAGCTTATTAAGAGGGTAGTAAAAGAAGAAGGAGAAATAGCTACATGGGAGAGTGTTGAAAAACATCAACGGGACCAAAATCACAACTTAACAAAGGTCCATGGTTATGATAAGGAGAAATCAACAAATCTCAAGGTGGAAACATCATCTTTGCCAATACAGCAATCGTTAGAAGAAGCTGAGGCAAAGATCAATAAGATGTTGGAATGGATAAATCAAAAGTGTGGAGAATATATCAACATCATTGGAGTTAGAGTTTTGACAACCCAAGAAGCAGGACAAAACATTAGACATTCAGAGAAAAAGAACAAAGGGAATAAGTGCTCAACTGCCAATCCTACGTACGAATGCAACATATGCCTGTACGATCACCCCAAAGGCCAATGCCCAATATTGCTACATCTACATGAGCATTGGGGAAACACGTTACATCCATAGTTCGTACAAAGATACTATATTTGATCATAGTGGAACAATCCCAGTCGTGGGGGAATCCACCCTTAGACTGGAGGCACCCTTCATATTATCCAAATCTAAACGCTTATCATGTTCAACACCCTGTTTCTTCAACTGGGCCGCCACACTTTATCTCACCATAGTACCATTCTCCACAATACTATCAACCCATGCCTCCAACACAACCACCACCTTGAGCACCTTACATTCCTCCTAACTTTCAACATTCTTATCCTTTCCCTCCTTCCACAATGTCACCAACTGTTCCTAAGGTGTTTATACCACAACAACAACCCACGAATAACACTTGTGCTACTGCTATTAACAACAGTGAGAAACCTCAGCAACATTAAAGACGTCCTTTCTTTAAACACGGCCATAAGAAAGGAGAACATAATTCTGAGGCCACTGCATCTTCCAACCCAGCACAAGTCCAACAATGTGGTGCACCCTTATCTTCGAACCTAACGCCTCATGTAACTTCATCAGGGCCACCAACTTACACTCCAACAACCATACGGCCCAATGAACACAACCATTGGAGGCAGCATCCGAATCCTTGCATACCATCTAATGGTCCTAAACATCATAGTGGGTCAACTTGTTATCTGGGAACTACATCGTATGAAGTGCCCCACTATGTTTATTATAAAGTGTGTGAAATCCAAGGTGATAAGTATGGACCAGTTTCAATATTTCCAATATGCAAGGATCCTTATTTTTCATTTATTAATCCTTGCCATACTCAATCGTTTAGTTATGAGGGATACCCCCCATTTCAATAACAAGCAAGATTAATAATTATTTTTCATTTTCTTTAATTTTTTCAACTTTTTGTTTTCATTTTTTCATTTTTGAACTTTTTGTTTTATCTTTTTGTGTGTTTTGTATTTTCACGTTTTTGTAAGTAATCTCATCTATGAATAAAACACTCATGTGGATCGTTGGTTGAGGTGTGTTTTATGTTATTAAGTCATGAGTGATCAATTATTTGAAATAGTGAGCCCACTACATCCACTCATCCACTCTATAAATAA
>MNCI01003856.1:583309-608013 GCA_015680685.1 Gnetum montanum
AGATGTCCTTAGTTTATATTGTTTAATTTCAAAGAAATATTAAAAATTTGGTACATTCTCTAAGTGCCCTAACTTCAATAAAAATATATATGCATGACCCCCCTATGCTAATCAACATTAATTGCAACTGTTCATGCAGGGGAAGTTTTTCAAATTTCTCTCTATGACTTGCGATTGTGCGTCCCTTGCTTTCATATCCATAACTCGCTTGCTGGTACTCCGATTTTCATTTCGTTTCAACCTACTTAAACCTGGAGTGTTCAGCTTAGTCATGGGGGAGGGGCACATGCCGAATAGTGCATAAATTTTTTTGAAATTTATCATCACCCAAGGACATTAGTTAGGGTAATTAACTTAACACTTAGGATAATTGTGCCAAAAATTATATAACCCTTAAGTACATAGGGAGATTAACAATGAAACCCACCTAAGTCATAGGACTCATCATTATAATTTTTGGGCACGATCACACATTATAATATACGATCTTTAATTAAGGCAAGTAGGAAGGTATAACTTGATTTCCAAAACAACCTTACTAACGCTTGGTCCCATGTGATTGCAGATGGCCCCGAAACTCGGACAATAGGAAGGTCCTACTCAAGGTGTGACCGAACGATCTCAGAGAGGTGAAAGACAAGATCCTACCAGACAACATGCAGAACAAGAGGAACAATCATTCAACGTTCATCAAGAAGATCCTCCTACCGTATGGCCTGGGTAGGTAGAAGCAGGAGATACCCTCTCTGAAGCGGTGCCTGGTACTTAGCGGAAATGTACCAATTTTGGCACAATAAAGAAGAAGGCACCACAGTTAACAATTGTGGTGTGACTATTGATTTCTCTATTCAAGCCATTTTGGAAGTGTTAAACCTTCCGAATACAGGGCCAAAGGTTGCTTAGAACCAGCTAGAAACTTTCAGAACCGAGCAACTTAATAAACTATTAACAGAGAAGAAAAGGGTGGCAGAAGAAAAAGAGAAGGTTGACTGGGCTACCACTATGGCACAAGTGCAAACTTACACACATGCCAAGGCACTCAAGGCCTTACAAGAGGAGAAACTCCAGGCCATAGTTCAACGCCATCAAATTCTAAGACTTGGAGCTCAAGAAAAGGGAAAGACACCTATGGAGGAGTCACCACCACCAGGAGCTACATGAGTTCCAAATTTTTGTAAATATTTTGTGTGTTGTGTTTTTGTTTTGTTTTCTTCCCACACTGTGACATGAATCCATTCTAATCAGTTAATAATCTCATACCTATCCACTATGTAATCAATGGAGCTTGTTCTCTCTGTAACTCGAGGACGAGTTTTCATTCAGTTGTGGGGGTATGATGAGACATGAAATTTCTCATATTGCTGGCAGTCACGATAAGGCACCCACGATAACACACCCACATTATCTCATGAGTCGCGATATCTTATGGGCTGCGATATCACGTACGTGATATCTCATCTGCCCGCGATATCGCGTACACGATATCGTAGCCTGCCACAATATCTATAAATAAGAGGTGGCTCTCCCTCATTTGACATCCCAGTTTTAGAGTAGCAAAGCTCTGGCAGTTTGATCCCTCCAGAGTTAGATTTTTTTCTCGTGTTTGCCCGTAGTGTGGTGAATGTAATTGTACGGTGTCTTTATTCGAGTGTACCGTACTTGGACACGCACATGACTAACAATAAAGATTGAGATTACTTCATCCTTGCAGCATTCACTTTGTTATTTATTTAATGTTATTTACTGTTTTCTCTCTCTCACCCTTAAACTCCTAGAACATGGAACGAGTACGACTTGATTACGAGCATTTAAGTGTGATTGCTTGGTAGCCCAGTGGTGTAGCTAGGAACTATGCTTGGTAACCCAGTGGCGTATCTGGGGTCTACGCTTGGTAATCCCAGTGGCATACCTAGGATCTACGCTTGGTAGTACTAGTGGTAGTCGTGCACGAAGTCCAAGATGTGTACGGTTGATCAACGAATCAGTTGCTTGTTGCACTTAGGCTAGATTAGATTTTCTTACCCTTTTCCTCCTAGCTTAGTTTAGTTAAATATTATTTTCCACTGCCTTCAGGAGTAGCATAGATTAGGAACACATCATACACCTCATCGGGACTAAACCATACATGACAAATGCAATACTAGTCCAGGTGGGAAGACAACGAACTACGACCTAAGGCTAACTATCTAGGTGCCACAACTAGTCCATCTGTGGAGTTTGACCGGATTGCACGTGTGACGCTCGTTTCGTATGGTTGAGTGTAGGGGTACCTCGCCATTCATCACACATGGTGTAGAAAAAAGAAGAAAAAATATTTGAGCAAGAGGTTTAACAAGAAAGTTATAGAAATGATTGTTTAATGGAAACACCAACATGTTGCTAAAAAAATGGTGGAATGTTGGATGCAAGTGTTGTATCAATTAAGAAAAGTGTGCCAATGGATTGTAAAGTACAAAGTAGAAGCATGATTGTTGTTGTAGAAAGAAAAAAGATGAAGTATCCCAAAAATAAGAAAATAAAAGATTTAATAAATAAAAAAATGTAAGAAATCAATTGCAATTGATGATGAATATAGTATGATATTAAACATCTTACAAGGAAGGAACATGTAAGCTGTAAATGATACAATGTTTCAAAACTTTATTCATTTTTTTGTAAGATAGAGTATAATAATTTAAGATAATGTATTATTGGTATGAGTCATATATGAGTCCTAGTGGTACAATGTATAGTGATAGGTTGATTGATTATGTTGGTCAATTATTAGTTGCTATGTATTTTTTTATATCTTCAACGAGGAAGATTCCTTTAAGTAGAGAATGTGGACCTTTTGGTGCATCAAAATTGATGAGCAGTGAGGTACCCCTACACCCAACCATATGAATACAAGCGTTTATGCACGATTTGGTCGAACTTCGAAGATTAAGTTCTTATGTGCATACGCAGAACAAGGATGAGTTATGTAGCTGTTGTCTTCCCAAGCTTACTTGTAAGGCACAATTGTATGGTTAAGTAAGCTTGAGGTGTATGATTTTTATGTTTTTCTTTTATATTTTCTATCTTGGTCTCCTAAGTGTGTGCAATGAAATATTTAATTAACTAATGGGTTTTTTAACTCTAATGTGAATCAAATCTTAACACTAGCATCTATTCCCACTCTTCGGACACATCCTGAACCAGTGTAACACTATTGGGATTACCAAATGCTAGTCGTTACTGGGTTACCAAGTGTTCCACGTATGCTCAAAGTGGTCATGCTGAGTGTGCTAATTCATTAATAATTTCTAATTAATAATTCTATGGAAATAACATTAATTAACTACTGAAAGCATCAAATAGCCGTAAACAACATTAAATGCAATAATTAAGCTATTATGAATGTTGCAAGGTTTATCACAAAGTTCGTCTTTATTTCTGGACACAAGGTGTGCTTAGGTACATAATGGTTGAATAAAGATCCATTCACTCTATGAATCCTACTGTAGGCACTCAGAAATAATTCTAACTCTAGAATAGAAAAACTGCAAGAGTTCAGTTAAGGGATTGAAAAACTACTACTCCAAGACCAAGCGTCCTTGTCTCTTATTTATAGCCAATGAGATAGGCTTTGACATTGCATGTTCGATGCTGCTTGACCCATCCGATATCACGTGTCTAATATCGTGGGTCCGATATCATGGGTTTGATATCGGGTCTTCTTTGATAATTCATCATACCCCCATGACTAAATGAAAACTTGTCCTCAAGTTCCCTACAAAACATTGGGAAGGTATGGGATTATTAACTGAATGAAGACTGATGGTAACATGGAATGACAAACTCAAAGTGCCTGGTGAACAAACTGGCAAATGTATTACAACATTGGTGTTCATAACCATTGTGGTGAACACTGTACATAGATGACATCCAGTCCCTCATTTGATATCTTGAAGAGAGAGAGAGAAAAGAAAATGAGGTGCATTGTTGCCAATGTCAAGAATGTGCACACCGTTGTTCATCCATGGCCACATGACTCAGCTTGTTCCTTTTGTAAATTCTCTTGCTCTAGTCCATCCTAAGTGCTCCCTCCTATCCTAGTCCATTGTTCATGTGATTTCCATCTACACACACAACACAATCACGAATTAGCAAGAATAGATAAGATAGAATGTAGTTGATACCTTGCCTCGATATGAAACTCATTGGTTAGGTTGTGGGTATGGTAGATATAGGGTTAGAGGTTTGTAAGTGATAACTACCCAAGGTGTAGGGGTGAGATAAGTAATGGAATGGAAAAATTTGCGATAGGCGCCCACGACTAAGAGCGAACCTTCGGTAGTAATGGGATGGAAAACAAAAAAGGAAGATAAGAGGAATAAAAATGGTGAAGCTAATAAAAATACATAGAAGGGAAGAGAAAAATAAAAACAGATGTCATGGATGTGGTGAAATGAGAAATAGTTAATTAAAAGAAATGTTTAAGGGAAAGAACTTAACAATTGCTCCAAAAAGGAATGCCAATGGGTCCTCCCCAAAGCAGGCCTATGCCCTTTATGCCCTGACAAACCCACAAACCAAAGAGTCCATAGGCTCTAAGAATGACATATGGAGATAATAGATAAGAATTCACCACAAGAATTTACCAAAGAATAACAATGCATTGACCAAGATATAGACTAATCATAAAATTGCCAATGAGGTAGAATATGGGAAGCAAAATGAAAAGAAAAAAGAGAATGGAATGTAATCCTGAAATCAAGGTTTTGTAAAGTCCCTTGTGTATTATTTGGTTAAGGTGACTTAATAAAATTTAGGCCAAATCCAGATTAAAAGTAACCACATCCAGTGACCTTGCATCAACACACTTGACCAACCCATCATCCTAAAGCAATAAGAATGCTTTCACAGAGCAACCATCATTTCAAAAAGAGAAGAATAGAGAAGAAGGAAGTGAGAAAGGGTCTTAGTTAGAGGAAACCTTTAGGCATGGGTAACATGTCTTTCCAGTGCCATAATAAGTGCTTGTAGCCAATGTTCCTTTATTGTGTCTAAGGGGTGTGCTTTGAATTCCCACCAATTTGTTTTTGTGGGAACCACACCATGCAAGGACTTATTTGATCATTCAACTTCCTGATATTAGTTAATAGCAGAATGGCAGAAAACCTATGGAAAACAACCAAGTATCCAAGAGAATAGCTAGCACAAATGCATCGAATCCCCTTGAAGTCAGACCATTTTCAATTCATTTGAATCTTTCCTTGGTTTGAAGAATACCAAGCCACAAATTCATTAATAAGTTTGAGTAGAAAAAGGGACACTACATTTCCAAAATAAAGGGAGACCATGGAGTGGAATGGATGAATTGATGACATCGACTCATTACCTATTTTATCAAAAGAAATCATATCTTAGCATCAACATTAAAAGTTAAAGGTAAAAACAAAACATTAGCAATCAACACCATTATAGTACAACCCACCATCATGAGAACTTATTATGTGATGAGTGAGAATAAATCAAACAAAATATAACAAAGAAAGAAATAGTAAAAATGTTAACGATGGTGTAAAACAAAAACAAGTAAATATGAAAAATGTGTAAATCAAAAAAGACAAAAGAAATTGAGGGCTTAGAATAATTAACATTGGTGGCCATCTCCCCCACGACCAAGTTGGAAGGAGGAGATTTGAAATAATGAGTAGGGCTGTTCATCAACAGAGGTAGTGTTAGTACTAACTGTTTTGGGCTCACGGAAAGGTTTGGTTTGCTAGATGTTGACTAATAATTTCTTATCTAGGCTTGCAAGTTTATAGATCATCATGACCCCTGAAGGAAAAGTTTCCTGAATGATATAAGATCCTTTCCACAATGTTTGAAATTTAGTTCATTGTGGCACATGTGCAGGATTTCAATAAAGAACGCTATCTCCTGGTTGGTATTTGACTTTTGTAATTCTTGGGTTATGACATCATTTGTTGAAGGCCTTGTGCAATTTGTTGGATGACAGGGTAGCTAATCGATTTTCATCTAGCAAGTTAAGATTCATTAACCTTTCTCTTTATGCTAGACTGAGGTCAAGGTTAAGGTCACATGTTGTAGATAGTGTACGGAGCTCAGCTTGGATAAGAAGTGTTGGAATTTTATCGTACACTAACTTATCGGGAGAATAGCCTATAGGGAGTTTTCATGTGGAGCGGTAGGCTTAAAGAGCATCATTTAGTTTGGTGCTCCAGTCTCACCTATATTTGCTAATGGTCCATGTCAATTTTTTTGTGATTTCCCTATTGGTAACTTTAGCTTGATCATTCGCTTGAGGATGATCAAGCCAAAGTCACCAATAGGAAAATCACAAAATGTCAGTTTATGCTCAACTCCTAGGCATTGCACTAATTTCTAAAAAGTCACACCTGTAAAATGTGTACCATTATTAGAAATAAGTGCACAAGGCATGCCAAACCTATTTATGATTTGTTGTTGAACAAATCATGTAGCAAAGATGATGTACCGTTGGTAACAGTGGCTGCTTTTTCCCATTTTGTAAAATAGTCAACAACAACAATAATGTATGCTTTTCAATTGGACATCAGTATAACAGGCCCCATAAAATCAATACCCCATATGTCAAAGGGTTCTAAGGATTGAGTCCATTGTTGTGGATCCTCCATTCTAGAAGTCATTCCCCCATCGCGTTGGTAGCATTCACAAGATTGGACAAAATGATATGCGTCTCAAAATAATGTAGGCCAATAATATCCTGTGAGTAATATTTTAATGGCTGTTCATCTTCTAGTGTAATGATCCTTATGTGTTGTACAAACCAGGACTTCTACATGCAGTTTCACCCTATGTCACTATATGCGATGCATGGAACTTTCTTCTTCTCGATCATTCCAAACGCATTTTCTTTTGATATCTCTAGGGAAAGATCATGTATTCCTAGGCACTCATCAATTGTACTTAGCCATGGCTTTCCCATTATGATTGGGAAGTCCCACTTGCAGTGGTTAACTTGGATCACTAGGAAATTAGCTGTATACGACCACCCATAAACAATGGTGACAATGTCCTACAGTAGTTCCAATGGAACGATGATGGACTGGTCGGACAACTCTAAACAAATGTTACTCTTCTTTAGCGGAGGTAGGTTCTAGGCTTTATACATTTCTTGGGAGATCAAATTAACACCAGAACCTAAATCCAAAAGAGCTTTGCAAGGCTCATTTCCAGTGATTTGCAAATAAATAAGAGGACTTCCAAGATCAGAGAGTTTCCTAGGAAGATGGCTAGCTTTAATCGAATTAGTGATGGCGTGGGCTAACATGACAATGTACGTTGAGTGCTATTTTTGGTCAAAGGAAGCTCTGAAAATTCAAAGTATGATGAGGCGTTTGGTTAATTAGCTGCTTGTGGTTGTAAGGACTTGGTTGAACTATTGGTTTTAAAGAAAGGTCTCTTCTTTAATTGGTTGTTTGAACCAACAGTAGGTTGAGGATTGATGGCCCTTGTAGCGTTACATTGCTGTGGCTGGGTAGGAAGCTCATCTTGCATAGTTGGAGCAGGTGGTAATGGAGCCAAGGGTGGAAGGGATGTAGATGGATGAGAAGGATAGTATGTATGTGAGGCATCACTCCTAGAAGAAGAAGTTCTATAGTACTTGGGGGTTTGGTAGTGAGGCTAAAGAGCGATGTGACTAGTAGAGTCACGTGGAGAGATTGGCTGCTTAATGTAATACTCGTATGGGTCAAGTTGACGGTAAGGATACTGTTGATGTGGTAGTGGCATTTCCCATGATTGTGGGTGTTTCCACTATTGATACTGTTCATTTGGTTGTGATGGAGCTCCACTTGGATAATATGTTAAGGGTTGGTGGAACTGCCTTAGGTGATCTTGAGGATAAGGTAACCTTCTGGGTGTTTGTCATCTGTTTAACTATGGGTTTAGTGCATACACCCTAGACTCTTGTAGATGTGACACTAGTGGGCAGCATCCTTTAGGATGGTCATATTGGCATATCTCACATCCGCCATCATTGTTTGTGTCTAAATCTACAACCTCTTCAATGACAGCAACCTTGCCCTTACCCTTGTTACATGCATACTCAGCTTCTTTCTTTTTCCTTCTCTCTTGGTCACTACTTTGTTCTCTAGACTCCTCTACTATTTTTAGGACAGTTTAAAATTTGTTGTCTAGAGAGTTTCACATTTGATCCACCTTTGTCGATACCTTTGATGCAAGTTTTTAAATGGGCAAAGTCTTTCTATTCACCATCTCTTCAAGTGGTGACTCTTCTTCATCTTCACAAAATATAATTTCCTTCCTTTGGAGGGAAGGATCTCTGTTGTACTCCTTCGCACTTTCTCTTTTCCTCAACTTGCCTTCCTCCTTGGCAACTTGCTCTAACAATCTTTGTATTTGATGGGCTTTGAGCTTAGATAGCCTTCCTTGGGCATAAGTCCCAAGGGTTTTTTGCATTTCGTACCTAAGCCCATCTACGAGATGGCGTAGTTGTTCCTTTTGCGAGTAACCATGGCTAGGGCAACGATGTAATTATGAATAATATCGGCCCATGGTAGCATCCAAGGGTTTTTGTCCTCCTTGTTTCCATCCTTGGATTTGCTTACGCAGGTTGGACACTTGGGAGTACATTTGATACTTGTCATTGAATAGCTCCAACATGGTACTCCATCAACTAATGGTATTTGGTTCTAAGGATCGATACCAACTTTCTACTTCCTTGATCAGTGTCTGTGGAAAAAAATTTAGCTTTTGCCATTTGTTTTCTATATTCTACAAGGCACATGCATCCTAGAATGCTTGTAAATGGTTTTCAAGATTAACATTGTATCCCCCTTTAAATTATGGGATGTTATTCATGTCTAGTCTTTTGATCCTACTGCCTTTCTGGTGCCTTGTTAGGATCCTAATAGCCTTTGTTATATTTAACATACTTTGGGTGGTGAGTAGGGGTTCATCATGATCATGCTGCCTATGGCGTTTATGATGCCTATGCTATTCCCTACTTTCCCTTATTTCGCGATGTGTCTCTCTGGAATGCCCTCGCCCCCTTTCTCTACTATTTTGTAGGTGATTTCTATTTTGCCTACCATTGTCCTCATGGTCTCGCCCTTTGCGACTACGTTTAGATCCCGAAGGAGAGGGGGAAGAAGATGATGAAAGTGAAGAGGAAGGAGGATTGTCACCATGATAGTGCCTATCATCTTCTCTTTAGTGGTCACAACCTCGATCATGATCGTGATTGGAATGTTTTTCATTGTCATGTGTTCATGTTCCTTTTTCAGACCCTTTGTGTCCATTGGTACTAGAACTTGGATTATGAATAGTTGAGTGAAGATTCTAGTACTCAACTCCTTAACTAATGTCAACGAGAGGAACATCATTTTTTGGAAAACCTCCTAAGATAGGTTCACCACCATCATTTTCACTTAGGACATACGGGACATTCTGAGACCACTTTCCCTTCACGGATTCGTAATGTCTCTCCTATTGTAGATCCCTCTGACGTTGTGCCTCCATGGGTCAATACTCTCTCTCGAGTGTTGTTCATGCACAATGTACTCTGACTATAAGTGCTGCATACCAATTCGTGTGAGAGCATGAAGAAGCATGCTTGGGATTGAGCAATTAGGAGGTAGCACTATGTGACCTTCTAAATCACGCCATCGTAGCTATTCATCTTGGTGGAGGATAAAGGTAAAGTTTGGTACATACTCATCAGGATGAGCATATACCATGCAAAACTGTTGGGGCACTAGCGGATCATCATGTGCACCTCGCCTCCGATTATTCATGGTATCAGACCTAGTTGGTGAATCACTCTCATAAGAAGACATGATTGATTACTCAGTGTGTGGTACTCTTTTCCAGTGATTGTAGGATAGCTAAGTTTAAGGGTTCATTCCAATGATGGAAATATTTCCTAAGTTCTAATTAGTGCACAAACAATAAAATCCCCAGCAACAGCGCTAATGATGAGTGGTGAGGTACCCCTATGCCCAACCATACGAATACAAGTGTTCATGCACGATTTGGTCAAACTCCAAAGATTAAGTGCTTATGTGCCTACGTAGAACAAGGATGAGTTATGCAGTTGTTGTCTTCCCAAGCTTACTTGTAAGGCACAATTATATGATTAAGTAAGCTTGAGGTGTATGATTTTTATGTTTTTCTTTTATATTTTCTATCGTAGTCTCCTAAGTGTGTGCAATGAAAAGATTTAATTAACTAATGGGTTTTGTAACTCTAATGTGAATCAAATCCTAACACCAGCATCCACTCCCACTCTCCAGACACATCTTGAACCAGTGTAACACATCCACGTATGCTCAAAGTGGTCGTGCTGAGTGTGCTAATTCATTAATAATTACTAATTAATAATTCTATGGAAATAACATTAATTAACTACTGGAAGCATCAAATAACAGTAAACAACATTAAATGCAATAATTAAGCTATTTTGAATGTTGTAAGGTTTATCACAAAGTTCGTCTTTATTTCCAAACACAAGGTGTGCTTAAGTACACAATGCTTGAATAAAGATTTGTTCACTCTATGACTCCTACTGCGGGCACTTAGAAATAATTCTAACTCTGGAATAGGAAAACTACAAGAGCTTGGCTAAGGGATTGAAAAACTACTACTCCAAGACCAAGCGTCCTTGTCTCTTATTTATAGCCAATGAGATAGGTTCTAACATCGCGTGTCTGATGTCACTTGGCCCATCTGATATTGCGTGTCCAATATTGAGGGTCCAATATTAGGTCTTCTTTGGTGACTCATCAAAAATGTTAAGTAAAATGGAGTCAAAGGTTGTTTGTATGGTTGTGTGGCTATTGTGTTTTTAGGACCAAGATGAGATGACAATGAACGAACTAGTTTAGACAAAAGAAGAGCTTAAAGGAAAAGGTCATCCACAAGGTCTCAAGCAAACATGCAAAAATTCAAAGAATGTGGATAAGGATCAAATAACTCATAAGCAAAGTTGTCATCATTGAAGCATGTAGAAGTGCAAGGTTATGAACAAGGAATGAAGAGTTCATATGCAAAGAAAGGTTGAATAAGACGTTTCTAATAAATAGTTGACATCTTGGTAGAATTGAAGGATGCATAGTCAAAGATGTCTCTAAGAACCAGCAAACATCTTTTATCAGACAAAGACATATTTCCCTAGACAAAGATGTCTTCCCATAATGAAGATCAATTTTAGAAAAACATATTTTCCTAGACAAAGGTGTCTTCCCAAAATAGAGGCTAGATGCAGAACAACATCTCAAACATGAAGAAGACATCTTCCATGATCGTTAGCTAGCCATTGCACGAGTTCCAAGATGGATTTGGACGCATAGTGGCTATAAGAAGACATTATTCTAATTGGGAAAACTATAAGCACTTGTACAATCATTGTGAAATCATTTGATAATCATTGTAATCATTGCTGCTCCTCATTGTACTATCTTTTTTTTATTATAAAGTGTGCTATACCTCAAAGTGCAAGGATTAGCAAACTAAGTTGCATTCACCTATTGGAAAGCTAGAACGCAAGAGTTCTTCAAATCCATGGAGTTTGAAGTGTGAGAGTCAATCCTTAAAGGCTATGCTCCACCTGTCAACAACTCCATTAACATCATCAAGCCTCGCAACAAATGGACACAAGAGGAGAAAGATTTGTTCATGTTTAATTCAAAGGCAAAAAATTGTTTATATTGTGCTTTGAATAAATCTAAATTTAATAGAGTAGCATGATGTAAGATGGTCAAAGAAATCTGGAAAACTTTAGAAGCTACTTATGAAGGAACCTCTATTGTTAAGTAATCGAAATTGTTAGTTTTACAAAGTGAATACAATAAGCTCAAAATGAAAGAAGGTGAGAAAATAAAAGATTATTTCTCTAGAGCCAATGATCTTGTTGTAGTTATTAGAGGAACAAGACAAGATTTTCCTGAAAGCGATGTCATCATCAAAATGATTAGAACTCTATAACTGGAGTTTAGAATGAAGGTCACAGCTATTGAGGAAATTAGAAATTTTTCAACTTTGAAATTTAAAGATCTTCAAAGTGCTTTCATTGGTTATGAAATTAATCTCATAAGTGAAGGAGCCATCCAAGAAAGACTAATTACTCTAAAGACTGCACCCAAGGAGAAAGAGTTCAATGAGTATGATGAGGGTAGTGAAGATGAGATTGCCTTTCTCTCAAGGAAGCTACAATGATTGCTAACAAGAAGAAAAAGGAGACATGTCAACAAGGACCTAATTTGTTCAAAGGTATAGAAAGAAGTGAAAAATTTTTGAATTCTAACTTAGATTTCTCTTTTATGGAATGTTGGGTTTGCGGAGGAAGAGTCCATATGGCCTTCGAATGTCCTAGTGATAGTAAGGTACAACCAAAGAATATATACAATGATGAAGAATCAAAAAAGACCAACTGTTATATAAGTTGGGGTGATGGTGAGTAAAGTGAAGAAGAAGCATGCAATTCTTCCAAAGATTCACATCTCATATGCATGGTGCTTACAAATGAAAATTCCTCACATATGGTTGAACAAGGTGGTAAGTGTGACAAAAGGTATAGTGAATTTAAAGAAGAAAATTTTATTTTACATTATTTGATTAGGAAGGCAAAGAAATTTGTAATTTCTAAGCTAGATGCTATCCAATCTAAAGTCAAAGAAGATATCTTAAACATAAAATTTGGGATTCAACAACTAACCTCTTTTAATGAGGATTGTAGAAAGGTTCAAGAAGAGGAGGCTCCTAAAAAACAACTAAATAATTTGGAGGAAGTTACATGTAAAAATTTAAGCTCAAGCATAGTTAACTTTGATAAAATTTTGATCATGAGGATAATACTTTATTTGAGTGTAAAAACTGTGGTAGTAAGCAAACCCTTAATTATTCTCATGGTGATCAAAACAAGATTCACACTTGGTGTTGTTAAAAAGGCTTTGGTAAGGAAATTGTGCAGGCACTAGTAATTGAAAATAAAGAGAAGTGGAGAATTGAATATGATGCAATAAGTAATCAAGGGTTTTATCATAAAGAACATGAATAAATAGAGACATCACATATACGATCTAATGAAAGAGAACCTAGGGATGAGGAGGTACTTCATGATAGGAGACCTCATCTCAAAGTCCATTAATCTTCTCTTCTCAAGCAAGGTAAGTCAAGGTAAGTTTCCATCTCTTTGCTTGTTGGTTGATTTATAAGCATATGAATTGAGAAGTTCAAAATTGGTGTGTCTTGTCTAGATTAGAAAATTTTGGAATAATTGTTTAAAGCATATCTTATATTAATTTTGAGCTTAGTGTAATTGATTTTATGTATAGCACTTGTAATAATTTCCCTTGAACCTTCATCATGTAATAATTTTAGTTTGGGTTTTTTGTCTTGCTTACTTCTAAGCTCATATCTTTTGAGATATTCTTGCTATTTATTAGATAGGACAAGCTTATGGAAATTCTATCAATTTACTATTTGGAGACCTTAGTCTCCACATTTGATCTTGCTGTTGACCTACAATTGTAGTGCTTTAGTGATTTACAACATTTACAAGTTGATCTTAAAAGCCCAAGAAGAGTTGCACATGTTTTGGGGGAGCCCATTCCTCATTAATCATCATCATCTTGGAGGTCACCAATGTAGGGGGCATCTTTGGAGACTTTAGCCAAGGAACACTCAAACAACAAAATATTACAAAATGAGCAAGGATTCATGTCTGGCAAGGATATGGTACAATATCAAAGATAAAAGTAGGATTAACTCTTGGTTAAGATGTCTTGCAAACATTCTGCCATTGTGAGATCTTTTGGTTATTAGTTAAACATCTTATTATAAAAATCTACTAGACTATTTTGGGCATTCACTTGTTTATATTTTATATTTTTCCTTCTTCATGAGAATTTATAAGTGTGTCCTTTCTTCCTTTCCATATAATTACCTTCATGATGTTTTCATAAGAGTTGAGTTGTGATGGAATCATGACATATTGGTTTACCTTAAGAGTTTATTGGTTCAAAAGCTAGGTTACTTGATCTCAAATTTTAGGTTTCAATAAGGGGTAGCTCCTACCTTGTTTTGCTAAGAGAATCTCTTGAGAGATAAGTTTTAATGAGATATTTGATTCAAGCTGATAGGCCACTTGCTTCTAAATGCTCTATCTTTGGTCTTTGGCATTTAAGTCTATTTTCTCTTAGACATTAATTAAAGTTTTTACTTGGTCATGTTTGTATTAGTTGTGGGCTATTCTATCTAACTTTTTTTTGATCGAAAAAGGATAATTCTTTTTTGAATTATAGATTTTCATCTTTAGCATACAAATTTGATAATTAAGGTTGTGTTTTTTCACTTGATGGCATTTTTAGCATGCTATTGATTTATCTTCCCTTGGGTGCTTAATAATCTCTTGTTTCTATGAACTTCACTGAAGCAAGTAGTACTCATATCTCTATTCTGAAGGGTTGCTTATGATTGATAATAGAAATATGGATATCTTTGAAAATGCTTTATAGTACTTGGAGATTTACATTGAGCTCACTGCATATCTTCGTGATTATGGGAAGAATTGTTATACTATTGGAATGTTGTTAATGTGCTTTATCCATTTTTTTGCTATTCAAAAGGGGGAGAGTATGGTTATATTTGTATGCTTCACTAATCTATTTTCTTAAGTTTTTAACATCACCAAAAAGAGGGAGATTGTGGACCTTTTAGTGTGTCAACAAATTAAGTAAAATGGAGTCAAAGGCTATTTGTATGATTGTGTGGTTGTTGTGTCTGTAGGACCAAGATGAGATGACAAGGAACAAACTAGTTTAGATAAAAGGAGAGCTCAAAGGAAAAGATCATCCATAAAATCTCAAGTGAACATGCAAGAATTCAAAGAACATGGACAAGGACCAAATAACTCACAGGAAAAGTTATCATCATTCAAGCATGTAGAAGTGCAAGGTTATGAACAAGGAATGAAGAATTCAAATACAAAGAAAGGTTAAAGAAGAAATCTCCAAGAAACAGTGGACATCTTGGTAGAATTGAAGGATGCATAGGCAAAGATGTCTCCAAGAAATAATAGACGTCTTTCATCAGACAAAGATGTCTTTCCCTAGACAAATACGTCTTCCCAAAATGAAGACTAGTTTCAAAAAGACATCTTTTCCTAGATAAAGATGTCTTCCTAGAATAGAGGCCAGATGCAGAAAGATGTCTTATACATGAAGAAGTCATCCTCCATGACCATTAGCTATCCATTTTACTAGTTCCAAGATGGATTTGAAAACATAGTGGCTATAAAAAGACATCATTCTCATTGGGAAAAGTGGAAGCTCTTATACAATCATTGTATAATCATTTAGCGATCATTGTAATCACTATTTCTTCTCATTGTATTATCTTTTGTCTATTGTGAAGTGTATGGTACCTCAAAGTGCAAGGATCAACAAACTAAGTTGTGTTCATCCCTTGTAATTATTGTTCTTCCCTATTGCTTTGTAGGGTTGATGTGCTTCTTATGGGAAGGCATCTTGCTTGAGCTTGTCGGGATCATGTGAGAGTGAGTGTTAGTGTAGCATCACAACACTCTAGAGCAGAGCTCAAGATTGTAAAGGTTGTGGGATCTAGAAACCACTTTTTAAGCTTGTTTGGACTTTCCGGGGTTGATTAGATTTGTAGCGTCAAATCACTCCAAAGTGGAGCTTAGAGCTTGTACAGGGTGTGGTACCCTTCAAACCATATTTGAGAGAAACAAAGTCTAGAGGTCTACTTGTAATCTACCCTTCGAGTTTGTACTATCCAAGTTAGGGAACCACGTTAAATTTGGTGTGTGCACTTTATCCAAAGAATTATAATTTGGGCAACCTATTCATCCCCCCCTTCTAAGCTCAATGATCCATAGAGAAGTTTGTAATATTTCATGTTACATGTCTTTGCAACATGTTGTGCAACATGTCTTTGATTTTTTCATTAATTTTTATATTGCTTTCCAATATGGTTTGACTTTCCTTATGATTTTGAAGAACTTATAATGATTTAATTCATAATTTTTGGATAATGGTTTGTATGTCTTCATGTGAGAAGTTAATGCATGGCCTCTTTCTTGATAATACTATCTTAATGTATGTTTTTTTTTTGAAATATTAATTTTATTTTATGGATTTATCTTGGTGATATTACTAATCATTGGTGTCTCATGCTAAGAATAAGTTAGATGGATGTAAGTTCTAATAATAAAATGATACACAATAGATTTTGTATTATTTTACTAACATGTAACATTTTGGTTTATATAAGGTGAACTTGTTAATTTTTTCTTTGACATGTGGCATCTCATATTCTATTTTGAGTAACTTTCATCCAGATCATGATTTATAATTATATAATAATCATTTTGATATATTTTCCATGAGAAAATTTATTGATGCTAGAAACCCTAAGTATAGATATAAAACCTCTCTCATCATATTAATTCGATCTATTGATTTCTCTTGGTTAGGTCCTCTCTCTTAGACATATTTGAACTTTTTCCTTGTAGAGTTAATTCATAGTGCCTTGGAAACTTATCGTTGCAAAATTTTCCTTTGTACATGATTTAAGATATGGTAATCAAGGTAGAGTAACGACTTTTCATTTTGTGATATTTATCATATTAAAATTATCAATTCTACTTAATTTGATATTTCGTATCCTTAAGATTTGCATTCAACACTCTTGAATTTGATTGATGTTTTAACTAGGCAAGGAATTCAATAGGTAAGTAAACATATTTAGGCTTTAAAAACATATTATACCCTTAACTTTTAATGAAAACATATCAATTTCACTTGTTTATAGGAAAAATACCTAGTTTAAACCTTCACAATGTATACAATGAGGTTGGAAATTTTTGAAATTCTACTCATTTCAATAAATTTTATATCTTTTTCACTATATTTTAATTTTGGCATGTGGTCTTCTAAAAATACATAATCTTAATGTTCTTCTACATTTGTTCACTATCTAATAATTCTTGGTGCAACAAGTGATAATAGATAAGCATTGGGAGAGATCAATGTACAATGTTTTCAAAATATAAGGTATTCCTATGATGTTTCTTATATTTAGGAGATCTTACAATGTTTTTTAATGCAAGTTAAAGGTATGTACATTAGATGTTTCTTGGATTTAATATGATCCCACTATGCCTTCGAAGTTTAGAAAAATTACTTATGATGTTGTTTGGATTTTGGATTTGACCTATTTCCATTGCTTATGATTGATCACATAGGTTTATAATAACATCACTATGCATTCCTAAAGTAATTGTGTCTTCAATGTGTTTTTGAAGCCATTAAGAGCCTACTATATTAGTTTGGAATGATTTGGATATCATTTAAATGAGTTTTGCATTTTGGGTAGGCTGTTGAGATAGATTGCTACATGTAACCTACCTTGGAGGTAAAAAACTAAAGAACTATGGAAAGGTGTTAGTCGCAACTACTTGCAATTGAGTTTGCTATTAGAGAGTGCTGGTCATAGTCACTTGCACTTTTAAAGGAAAAATTTTGAATTTGGGCTTTTTTTGTGAGTTGAAAGGGAATTCTACTTGTAATCACTCGTAACTAGAATGGACTAAGAGGGATTGCTACTCACACTTAGGAACTAAGAGGGATTGACCACTAGCAACCCCGTATAGTTAACATAAAATTTATTTTTTGTAGATGCTTGTGTGAAAAAAAAAGAAGTCCAATAGTTAAGATAAGACTATAAAAGCTAGTCTTTCTTTGTGAAAAAAGAAGTCTAACACTTAATGCATGCTATTTCCTTATGATAGGAATGTTGCTTTATCAATGAATGCCTCTTGCTCAATTTAGGCCTTCTTTTACTGTATGCTAAGTTCTTAATTGCCTACAAAAGACTAGGGTAACCATCTCCACAAAGGCTTTTCAGGATGTGAAAACCTTTCTTCAGGTCACCATCCCTTCCATAGTGATGATGTGTTTGGAATGGTGGTCTTTTAAGTTGCTTTATTTTGTCTAGTATTTTGTCCAACCCAGAGCTTGAGACATTAGTTATTTCAATCTATTTTAACACTGCTACCTTTGCATTCATGATTGCTCATGGGCTTGCTGTAGCTACAAGCACCTAGGTTACTAATGAATTGGGTGCTAAAAACATACTTGGTGCAATATTAGAAGCCTAGTCGGTTATGTATATATTAGCCATAGAGGTATTAATAATGGGAATTACATTATTATCCATTAGAGATGTCTAGGGCCATGTATTCAATAATGATTCAGATTTCATTTAGTACATGGCCATAATAATACCAATAGTTGCACTTACATCAATATTGGATGGGCTTTAAGGTGTTTTGTCAGGTATAGCTAGGGGATGTGGAGTGCAAAAATGAGATGCTTTTTCCAACCTAGCTGCATACTATTTGGTTGGCTTACCTTTAGCTATTTTGTTGGCTTTTACAGTACACTTGGCTACAAAGGGACTTTGGCTAGGTATCCTTGGGGACCTTCTTATTCAAACCATTTTTCTTACCGTGGTGGATGTCTACCATGACAAGAATAAACTAACAAAGAAGGCTAGAGAAAGAGTATGTGAATCTGCATTGCGTATACATGAATAGAACAAAGTCAATAGATAAATGTGTGTAAACTACTAGCCCCTTTTTTTTGCTATTAAGTTGGGGATGTTGTGGTATATAATTTTGTCTCTTTAAGTTGATATAGGACCCAAAAGATGCAAATATCTTAAAATGGTTTTTATTATATTTTTATCACTATTTGCTTTGGGCTGGTTGTTGAGCCAATTTTGAGCTTTATTATTGAAGGTGACACTACAATTTGATTGTGTCTATGTGGACCAAAGTATGTGTTAAATTAATTAATTTATATAGAATATAGTAGTAGTAAATCCTTAGTATATATATAAGGCATTGATAAGGCTTTTCTTTCATTTTTCAAAAAATTGATGCTTTCATTTGTGTGTAGGCTAAAATAGGATGGAGTATGCTACGAGACAAGTGGATGTGAACAGTTTGGTAGAGCTGAACTCCAAAAGACAAAGGAAAAATGCAATTGAAGGGGCAATGATTGGTTTGGGAGAGGAGGTAGACCAAATAATGGATGCAAAAAAAAGAGGAAAGCACTCTCCAAAATAGGAAGAAAGGAAGGGTATTGAGGTACCTTTAGGGTTAGGGGGTGACTTTTCTATTTCATTTTCTTTATCCAACATTGTAAATGTATGAAGCCAAGAGTAATTTTCATACCTTAGCTGAGTTGAAATCCCATCTTCCCATGCTACATCCATTTCCCTTGATTTCCTTGACTAGTTGAGGTCCCTTCAAGTTAAATAAGAGAACCTAAATTATGAGTTGTATCTTAATAAATAATTTTTCTCTAGCTAACTGGTGGTCTAGCAATCCTAGCGTAAGGATTTGTTGGATGAGGTTTATCGATTAGAGGTGTGAGCTGGAAAATTGCTCCAGTAGGTTGTAGATCTAGTAGTAGTGATTTGAAGCTTAATCTTGAGCTAAGTAGCTTTATTCTAATTTTTTTCTTATTTAGATTTGTCCTTGCTTTACTATTAGTGTGTGATTTTAAATGTTGTTCCCAAGAGGTGTTATTGGCTATAATAGAACTCTGATAAGAATTTAATACTTTTATTTTCGTTACATTAGCATTCCATTATCTACTCTTTTAATATATTATTTTCTGCCTATTATTAAGTTTCATGCCATATGAATATGTTCATGTTGCATCACAATTTATATTTAGTTTGTCCATATCTATGTTTACTTTGCATATGAATCAGAACAAAGCTTAAATGTTAAAAGTTAAGCACCATATTCCCCTCATAATTTAAGACTATTCTTGAGTTTCCATACCAATATAGGAGATGCCCTAGGTTATAGTCTCTTAAAATGAGTTTTTTATGAGGTGTGTTGCTTGTGACACAAATTTATGCATCAACAATGGGATCATTACCATTCTATTACTCATCTTGAACATTTGTAATCTTGAGGATTATAAGAGTAAGGGATTGTTTTTGATTTTTTTCCAAATCCTTGTTGTGGGTTTTCTTGTAGAATTTTTACCTCAATTTGGTAATGAATAAATAATTTTTTTCTTTATTTTTCATGCTTGTAACTTTGGATTTTTAATTGAGAAGTTTCCAAGGTAAATTAGGGTGTTTTGTGATTGTATCCTTACCATAGGTTGGATAGTACATTCATGATTTAGGATGTTAGTGAGTAGATACATCATAAGGGTTACTATTGGGGTCCACACCAATATAGGTGAGGTTTGATCAAAAAGTCCTTGAGGGGATTTTCTTCTAGTGTAATTGATAGAAATTAAACATACTTATGTGATATCATGGTATAGTGATTTTGAGCATAAATTATAAAAGGACTCAGAACCACAGTGCTCATCCCGCTAAGAGGGGTCTTAGAAGGATTGGTAGATGAGCAAAAGCCTAACTTCTTCAAGTGGTTGTTGCTAGGATCAAATCCAAGTCTTTGACTTAAGAAACAAGCACCTTACCATCGTTCCAAATGATGGTCTCTTTTAAAAGATGGGGTTTATAGATCTTGGTTTATTTGGAATGATTATGAAATTTTGTTAATAATTTTGAGTAGCAAGAAAGTTCTATCCTCTAAGAATTCCAGGTGCATCAAGAAGGTCGCTTTATGAGAAGGTTTGTAATCCCTTTTGCATGATTTTTGGTCTAGAAAATGTTGGTAGGAAAGAAAGGAATAAAAGACTTGCTTGTTGGATTGAAGAAGGAAATCTTCTATTCATCTTCTTAAAGTTTATTTGTTGGTATTTTACTTAAGGTCCTAGGGACAGTTGTAGCAAAATCCTAATGACTAGCTTTTCGTGGCATATTGTTGAATGAATAAATAAAATCACTCCAAATTTTATCCATAATATAACAAGAATTAAGACTTTCATTCATTACTAGTTCCTATGGAGTAATTGGCTCTAATGAAATTTCTTATTAGTAATCATTTCAAGTGAGCACTATTTGAATTAAAGAAACAAAACCATTCTTGATTAATAAAGTAAGAATTAAGATAGTATAATGACATTAAGTATTTTTCTTTCTTAGAATAATACATATTATAAATTATTTTGGCCTTAAAGTTCTTTTGAAATATTAGAAACAATGGTTAGAGGTACTAGGGATCTCATCTCTTTCAAAATATATTATAATATTAGTAAAACACAAACTAGCCAAAAAGAAAATAAACTTGTCATGCAAACTAATAATAATTAAACTTTACTATTAACCACAAAGGTATTAAATAGTCAATTATAAGGAAGAAATATTTCAAACTATTATTATCATTTAGTAAAAGAGTCTATGTCTATATTTAATAAGTTATCAAAAATGATAGCCAATGACTCTCACCTTGAAACAAGAGCATTGTCCTTCATTGCAGATTCAAATGTAAGCAATGGCATACTATGAAAAAGACTTGAAGATTGCTGATTAGTACTACGCTTTTTGAAGCACTTTTTTTTACGTCATTGTACATTGTTTATAATGATGGTGGATTTATAGTGGAAACAATTAGTAATTCATGGCCCAATTTAGTAAATGAACACACCAAATTTTTATAATGGACAATGAGATCCACAAAAATTACTTAGTCCTAAAGTTTTCTCACCATGGCATTTAAGGTCTCATTTTCATTATTAAAGGCAATTATTATATCAGATTTTTGTATTGTTAGATTAACAATTTTCTATTGTGCACTTCCTAAGTCTTGTAGAAGTATGGAGTTTTTCTTTTCCTATGGACTTTTTTTCATTTTCAAACTACATTACCTTCATCATTAATTTTTGGACTTTATAACTAGTTCAAGTTCATTGTTGAATCTTGTGGTAATTCTTGCTTTCTTTAGGCCTTCCATCTCATTTGCTTATATACATGCCACTTTCAATGCTTCATCTACCTTTATTTTATACTTATTAAAAGCTTTCACATATCTTTCTTTATCCTCATATGCTTGTGATTAAGCCCCCCTTGGTAGAGACCATATGAGGTCTATAAACAATATGTGTAGCAAACTGGTTATAAACACCAAAAATAAAGGGAACATGAATTACAAAGTTCACTTGTGTACATTGTTGCATTTAATAAAAAAAAATATTATAATACATATACTATAAGTGAATGAACCTATGTTGCCATGGTAGGATAATGATATTTTTATAATTTTATAAATTCAAAGAATAAAAAAAACAAGTAAATCTCATTGCAATCCCTTATGGGACAAGTATGACACTAACACACGAAAATGATAAAATTTCCTTAGTCACACCCTAAATGATCCAACATCATTCTAGAGAGGTATGACCTCAGATAAGGTAGAATCATTGTAAGCTTCATATAACTAAGCTAATCTATCTAAAGTAATTAATTTAATTATAATTTCTAAATTAAACAAATAAATTCATTAATGAGATATCATTGTTAAGGTTTAATAATGCAAAATTAGAAAACTTAAGGAAGTTAAATTGAGCTTTATTCATCACACAAATACTTGACTCCATGTTGACCAAATGGCTATGGATTGTAAAGGCATGATAACACTTTGATAGAGTTTTGTTGCATGGTAAAGTGATAACTTAAAAATAAAAAGAGGAATAAATAATACACTTACCCAAGAGAGGAAGAGAAGCTCTTCCCAAAAAACATGAAAATGACAATTTTGCAAAGAACCTAGGAAAGTTGTACCTGCTACCTTTGAAGAGGCTTTGTCCAATCAACGCTTCATTGAGGATTTTGCACTTACAAACACATGTGACCATGATAATCAAAGTATGTGGTGTAAGGGTGTTGCACCTTAATAGATCCCAATAGGACCCAATCCACAACTTCCAAGTAGATCTAGCTTAGAAAATAATAATAACATAATAAAATGGAGAAAATATTCCTTATATTAAGATAATTCTCAAAATACATAGAAAATACATCAAAGATGAAGAGCCAAGCTCAACTTACAACTCTTCCAAGGATCTTAGAGGCCACAATTGTCCTTTATTAATCCTTAGTCGTGCACAATAGAGCCCAAGCTCAAGACAAGACACTTATAAGAGATTCTCCTAATCTCTCTCAAGTGCTCTCCCTTGCCTCTCACTCAACTTCCTTGCATAAGCTATCCTCCCCTAACTCTCACAAGCTTTTTCTCCTACTCATGGTTAGGGTTATCTGGCCTTCAGCATTTGCACTTCGGCACTTGGCACTGTGGCACTTGGAACTACGACACTTGTAATAGTGAATTATATCAATATTTATAAGCAACCAGAAGGTAAAAACCCTAGAAACCTTCTCTAAACTCAACTTGATGTTTTCTAGTTGTTTCCCAAGTGTTCTCACCTTCTCCTTGGTTGTTTCCATCTTGCTTTGGCTATTTCCCAAATTGAAATAGACATTTTCAGAAGTTTCCCCATGCATTTGGATTGTATCTGGCTTCATGTAGATGTATCTTGTGAAAGCCCTTCTCTCTCAAGAGACATCTACTATTTTTGGTAGATGTCTTCTATGGACTTGGGACATCTTTACTTCAAGGGAGACATCTTTTCTGAAGGTGTTAAAAATAAAAGTTCTTATTTTGATGTCGAGGACCTCTGGATGCCTTCTAATAAGTTCCCATAGACCCCAAAACCTCCTAAACTCATCAACATAAGCCAAAAACACCTCCAAACATGCCAAAACATCCAAGAATCATCCCCAACAAAATCAACTTAAAAAGACACATAACATGTAGGGTAGAACAAGGGGATCAGAAGAGGTGTTCCTACACTAGCTCTCCCACTCTTAAAAATGTCATTGATGAGTGGCAAGGTACCCCTACACTCAACCATACGAATACGAGTGTAGCACGCGTGATCCGGTCGAACTCCGCAGAGTAAGTTCCTACACGCCTCATGGAACACTTAAGGTTAATTATTCGTTGTCTTCCTAGACTTACTTGTATTTGTCATGGTGCATGATTAAGTAAGTCCGAGGTATATGATTTTTATGTCTTTTCTGTTTTATCTCCTATGCTGGTAAGGTGAAGGGTGAAGAGATTAATTAACTAACTTTAACTAACTAACTAAGTCTTAATTAACCTAGCATCAACATCTGTTCCCACTTACTGTTCACACCTTGAACCAATGCAACCTTGGTTACCAAAAACTAGTCATTTCTGGGATCACCAAGCATAACGTACGTGCTCGAAGCAGTCGTACTGAGGCACTTAACTAGGAGAGAAGGGTTGAGAGAGATTTAATGACTAATAAAGTGATTAAATGATAAAAAGTAAATAAAAATAAATAAAATCCTATTTAGCCTATTCCATGCATTGCAAGGTTTATCTAAGAAGTTCATCTTTATTGCCATACAAAAACTTGTGTTCAGGTACAATATTTGCTCGAATAAAGATCTGTTCACTTTGGAGCTCCTATTGTGGGCACATGGAAAATATTCTATCTCTGGAGGGATCAAACTGCTAGAGTTTCGCTACGGTCTAGGCCTAGAATGAGAAAAAAGGGAGAGCTGCCTCTTATTTATAGATTTGATGGTGCACTATGATATCGTGTATGCGATATTGCAGGGGAAGACACGATATTGCGTACGCAATATCGCGGGGGATGCGATATCGTGGTAGACGCGATATCAAGGCCCATGCGATATCATGTCCCATCATACCCCCATGACTGAAT
>MNCI01003857.1:9661-22126 GCA_015680685.1 Gnetum montanum
GTTTTAGGTTTCTATTAGCTATGGTTTTGTTTAATTTAGAGTTGTAATCAATTTATAGTGAAGTTTTTGGCTAGGTCATACACTTGTGGTTTATGCCATTTTTAGTTTTTTCATGAAAGTTAACAATTTTTTTCACAAAAGATGGAAAGGGTTTTATATGTTTTCTAGCTATGGGTGCATAAGGCTTGGTTTAAAGTTATTAGTAGTCTTAAAATCATTGGATTTTGGTTTAAAATGAATTTTGGGAAATTTTCTATAAAGCTTGCATAGAAAGGGGTTTTGTCATGACAACTTGGTTCATGTTTGATTTGCTATGTTTCTTGTAAACAATGTCTAGGAATTTTAGGTTTTTCTAGTTATGGTTTTTTAGTTTATGATTTTAGGATTCCAATGGTGGTAGAATCATTGAATTTGGAGCTACTATTGATTTATAAAAATTTTTATTGTAAGGTTGTGCGATTGGTTTTTCTAGGTTGTGACAATGTTACCCCTTGGAGATGGGCAGCATTGGCATACTGTATGGTTTTTCTTGTCAACATCCCATTCCCTTGGGGATACTTGGAGAGGTTAGTAGAGTTTTAAACTTGGTTTCAGGATTATTAAATTTTTTTACTATTTTTAGTGGTGATTTTCCTATGGTCATTTTTTCTAGGTTTTGAAGGTGTTGTTGTGAATGTTGTTTGAACTAAGGAAAAATATGATATAATGTTTTTAATGTGCTTTAACTCTTGGTTGCTAAAGTAAATGTTGTTGTTTTAACTATGATGCCTAAGAGTTGTTAATGTTATAAACATGCTGATTTTCTAGAGTTTTTAAAGCAAATTTGCTAACATTCTAGAGTTGTTTATGGTGGCTAATATCAACACCAATTAGGATTTTTAAACAAAATTTCTCAAGAAATTCTAAGTATGGTATGGTTGTATGCTATACTTGGTTATAATTGTTGTTGTTTTTAGTTTGGCTAATGTTTTACATAAGTGCATTGTGTAATGACCAAAAATGTTAATGGTTGGAACACTAAGGGGTTTGCAGGTACACAACCTAACCTCGCATTTGTGTGAGGGCCTTACTGGAGGTGGAGATGGGGTGCCCTAAATGATATTTTTGATTGAATAGAAACTTATGGAGTACAAATGGTGTGAGTGTAGAATGATGCTAAGTGTTGGGCAGTGTCAACAGTGTTAACGGTGTGAACAGTACTGAGCGTAGTCAGTGTGAACAGTGTCAAGCGTAGTTAAGTTTTCTGGTAGAAAATGAGTGTGTCAACATGTGAGAACCACAACCTATGCATAGTTGTAGGCCAAAATGAGAAAAAATGCAAAGGAAACATAAGGAAGGAAGAGAGAAAAATAGAACATTGCCCCAAATGGGGTTGAGCATAGTTAACTCCAAAAGGGGTTTAGAAGGTATGCGATGTACAACAGGCATAGTGGAGAGCATATTCATAGTCATGGTGGTGTTAGGATATGAATTCCATGCCTGTTGGATTGGCTACTACCATGTACCATGTGGTGTCTTGTAGGGGTGCAATGAGGTTGCAGTGTACCACGTGGTGTGAAACTCTACCTCTTTGCTGGTGCATATGGAATTCATTTGCCCAAGATGCTAAGTGCTAAATGATAAAATGTTGGATGCCAAATGAAAATGCCAACCCCTAAAATGTTGGGGTTTAGAGGTATTTATAGGGCTAGGGTTAGCCCAAAATGCAGATCATATGACATGTGGCAGAGCAGTACGTGGGACTATGCTCACCCCAACTATCCTCTAGTGTTAAGATCTATAGTGTTGAGTGGTGTCATTGCTTTAACAAAGTCTATAAATCTAAGACTATGACTAACATTGCCAAGTAGCACGAAGAAGACTACAATATACCTGAAAGTGCCAAATAATGCCAAAAATGCAACTTTTGCATACTATGCTTTAGANATGCCAAATAATGCCAAAAATGCAACTTTTGCATACTATGCTTTAGAGTGTAATTACAATTTTTGGGAAAAGGAAGAGGCAAAAAAGACAAATGTTGTTGCTAGAGAAGTGCTAGAGCTGATGTGAATGCCAATGCTATGGTGTGGAGGCCTTTGGAGGTAGTTCTTGCCTACTATGCTCTAACTACACTTTGGTGCGTAGTGAGAGTGTCGTCTTAGACTTAGGCAAAATTTGGTTGTAAACTAGCAAAACTAGTAAAATGTTTCTAAGTATTGACTCCACTCTATGGGAAGCTAACTACACTCCCAAGTGTAGTGGGAAAAATTTGGCTAAGTGTTGACTATGCTCCAAGGAAGGCTGACTACACACTAGAGCATAGCGAGTGTGGTGAGAAAAATATGGCTACTAAGTGTTAACTATGCTCCAAGGGAGGTTGACTATGCTCCTAAGCATAGCAAGTGTAGTGAGTGTAGAAAATGTAGTAAGCACAAGCTCAACACTTGGAAAAATTTGTGCAAAATCTAGCATCTAGGGTGACTACACTGACTATTCTCTCAAGCATAGTCTCAGAGTGGAGAGCATAGTCTCAACACTTAGAAAAATTTTGTAGGTTGTGACCTAATTCAAACACTTAGCCAAAATTGCAGAAAGTTGCCTATTGAAGTTGACTATACTTTACTACAGTGAAGAGCATAGTCCTAGCACTTAGACAAATTTGTAGATAGTATTATCATTCTAACACTTAGAAAAACTTTGCAAATATAGTAGTTTGAGCTGATTACACTTAACACTTCAAAACATTTGGGCAAAGTGTTATCATTTTGACACTTAGCCAAATTTGCAATTGATACACCAAGATCCAAAATTTTGTGGTGTTTCATTGGTTCCTCTTTGTTGATGTCTGTAGGAGTGGCTCAAGAGACATCAAAAAAGAATTACAAAAAACCATAGTAGATGTGGCATCAACATCACTTGTTAGTACAAAATCAGGTATCATTTCACCATGTTTAAGAGTGTTGTGGATAAGGGTATGCTAGGGAAAAGTGTGTAGGTAATGTGCTAGGGAGATGAAATGTAAATAGGGGAGATGTAATGTAAATAGTGTATCATGATGTAAGATGCAAAGTTAGCATGGATGATAGTGATTATGGCATGAAGTGGCTTGCCCTTGGAACATTGACCTCTCATTGGAGTGCTCATGAGAGAGTCAAGGTTGATCCAAGGTTGGGCTAGTTGCGAAACTATAGCATTGTCAATTTGCTTGGAGATGTACTTTTCCCCATTATTTTTCTTTTTTTTTACTACGAGGTGAACCTTCATTGAGTTTGTCTTACTACTAAATGCTAGTTATAGGGTGTTGCCCATTGAGTGGATGGATTTTATGGGCCATCAAGTAGATGGGCTTTGCTTTTGATGCAACCATGTCATGTCTATAGGATAGGTGTTTCCTTCCAGAGATGATGTGCATTACTTACACTTGGGCTTTGGCCAGCCAACAAAGTCTTCCCATGGGATGAGTTGTGTTATGTCTACCATGGGTTCTGCAGTGGGATGTGAAGAGAGTATGCCATGTGCATTTACAACATGTATGCATCAGAGGGGTTTGCATGCAAGGGAATGTGGGAAATGTAAAAGGGTATTGGAATGAAAAGGACATGCATAAGCTATAATGTGGGGACATGCATAGGCTATAATGTGAGGATGTGTGTAGGCTAAAATGAGATGAAGGGGATGTGCACACTTGAGTGGTTTAGTTAGCCCAGTCATGCACATGGGAGTGATGTGGTGGCTTCCCACTATGATGAGATGCACCTTTGCATGATCACCTTTGGAACTTCATCTTGCATACATAACTCCAAGAAGATAAGAAAACCACAAAATGTGAAATGCAAGTGAAATGTCAAATGTAAAGATGTTGCAAATGTGTGAAAAGTTGAACTAGTTGCAAGTGAGTAGGAAGCTAGTGGAACTGCTAATGCAATGATGCTGTAAGCACTTCAAAGGTTGCACCAACAATAGGTGCTTCAAAAGATCAACAACATGCCAGTTTAAAGTTCTAGCAAATTGTGAACCTAATTTAAAGTCCTGGTAGACCATGATGTGCTAGTTTATAATCCTAGCAAACTATTGGGTGATAGTTAAATGTTGCAGTAGATGGTTGATGTTATGCTAGTTTAACATCATGATCCAAGGATGAGCTGTGCTAGTTTAATGTCATAGCAGATGGTCTATGCTCTAGTTTATATTAATTGAAAACTATGTTATGCTAGTTTAGCATCATGGTGGATGATGTTGTGCTAGTTTAGTGTCATAACAAACAATGTTGTGCTAGTTTAGCATCATAGTAGATGAGCTGTGTGCTTACATTGCTTTGGTGAGGTATGGTGCTACATGTATAGCCATGCTATGTTCCTACAAGATCTTGCAAAAATAAACTATAAAAACAACATCAAGAAACAACTATGTAACATGGTTAATGTGCACAAGTGAAAGGAAAGCAATGTGAAAAGTGATAGTTTTGAACCATTTCAAGTTGCAATGATAGTTTAAGGCCATTTCAGGCCATTGCTAGTTTAAGGCCTTTTTGGGCCATGTGTTTTTATAGTTTTATGATTTTTTTATTTTTATGTGTTTTTGATGTTTTTTAAATACAATGTATAAGCTATGTGGATGGATGCATACACAAAGTAGAAATGCATAAATAAAGTAAGTAATGTGTAAACTAAGCAAGTAGGTGAACTATAAATGCATGAACAAATGCAACACAAGTGAAAACCAAAAATGCATGGCATGTGGAGGCAAGGGGTAAGCAGGTGCCTAGTGAATTTTTGGGTAAGGGAAAGTCTTGGTCACATAGCCACTTCCTAATTGGGCATGGATTAGGGGGCACGCAAGGCTTAGGGTCCTTTGGGAGGTTGTTAGCTTCAACTACTCATTTAGGTGTGTTAGCCTTAGGCATTGCATTGGTTGCCATAGTTGTACCACCAAGAAACTCCACCTCCAACACTTGCCCCATGTCTATGTTGTGGGTACCCAGAGGGGAGATGTTATCACCATGGATGATAACTTGACCACCTTCATATGGAAGGTGAATTTCTTGATGGATTGGGGAGGAGATAGCTCATAATAGAGTTATCGAAGGCTAGCCTAGGATTAGGTTGAAGCCTAGCATCTCCTCTATGATTGTGAAATTTGTAGAGGTGGGGAACTACTTTCCTACCATGAAGGCAATGTTGATTGTACCCTTGATGGTAATGCATGATGCATTAAAGGATTTTAGACACATGATTTTGGTAGGTCTAATATCATCTATTAGGCCTAGATTGTTAATGATGGAGTATAGAACTACATTTTTTGTTATGCCATCATAAACATGCATCCTACAGATGGTGCACTTCCCAATGTATATGCTAATTGACAATGGAGTTGTTGTGACTTCCCCTTATTTAGGGTTGACCTTGACTGCTTTGTCATGAAAGGTTAGGAATGTTGAACTTGATTCCTATGATGTAGGAGGCAAGATCACTACATAGATAGCATTCTCATCTACAAAGATGTCCTTCGTAATAGGAATGAAGGCAAACATTTAGGCTAGTGCTTGGCGATGAGTAGATGAGGTCATGACCAAGTCATACAAGCTCAACATTGTGTTCTTCTACTTGAGCATTTGGCTCACCTAGGCTAGTATAGCTGCGAAGTCCTTGTCATTGACCATTGTGTTGGCCTTGACCTCCTTCATATGGCTTGAGAGATGGATCTCTTAAAGAGGGGACTTGGGCATGGATTTTTTGGCCTAGTTGGGGGCAAGGGCCCTAATGTTTAGTTGTAGCTTATTGTTTATGGCCTTTGCTTGTTTGACCTCTTATGTTACCATTTGGTAGGCCTACCTGTGTTGCTGGTTAGGTTAGCCCTTGAAGGAGAAGAGATTGACACGTTGTCCATTGTTGGGCTTTAGGTAGGTGAGGGGCCATCACATTGTGGCACACTAATGACAAATGATGGTTGTTTGGGAGTTTTTGCTATGGGGCCAGCTTGTTGTGGCACCTTGATGATGAAGGATTGTTTAGCAGTTGTAGGTGTAGCGTCATGCTAGTTGAACATCCTAGTGGATGGAGGCTGTGAGACCCTAACCACAAAGGGTGTTGTGGATGCCTAAGGTGGCACTTTGATCACAAAATAAAGTGTCTTGCTTGTGGAGGCTAAGGGAAACCTTGCTTTACTAAGAGGCACTCAAATCATAAAAGGTTGTTTTGCAGGTCTAGAATTTCCTCCTATGCTGATGGAGTTTATGACATAGGGGGTGTCGTCTACATTGGATTGGCTCACTACATCAATTACAAGTTTGTCTTATTCTATCATTCTTTGCAAATCATCTTGCAAAGCATGATAGTTGTTCATACTATGATCAAACATCTAGTGGTAATGACAATATTGGTTTAGCTTGAAGTGTTGTGGGATCGAGGGCTCATTTGGTACTACTAAGGTAAGATTACTCAGTAGTTCATAGTACCTTTCATGTCGTTGGTGGGAAATTTTTGATACTTATTTGTATTGGATTTACCTAGCTTTCAAGATTTGATCCAGAAACTCTAAGGGTTTCATTGGTAATCGGGTGTACTTTAAGTGATCGTTACGTTCAAAGTGGAGCCTTGTAGTGGCTTGCATTATGGTGTCTACTAATGTGGATGAGTTGGTGCCATAGTTGGTAACTTTGTGTGTTGGGTCCTTGGGTTGCTTAGCCTTTGGGCCTCAGTTGGTTGCTTTTGTAGTTGTGGCTACTATTTCCACTATTGTGTTTTACTTGCATACGTGCTAGTTTCTATAGGCCATGTAGGTGGGATTGTTGCTTGCGTTACCTTCTCTATGCCCTTTGTTTGAGAAAAGGCTTGGCTAAGGGACATTGGGGCTAGGTAATATAGTTTTTCCTTGATGAAGTCATTGACTGCACCCTTGATAATGGCCAACAAGTGAGTCTCTACTAGTGGCTCATCGATTTCTTGCAAGGTGGCACTCCATCATTGGATGAATTTATCCATAGGGTCTAGGGGCCCCTGCTTGACTTGCATGAGCTAGTTAATAGTTACTTCAAGTTTTAGGTTGCACTTGAAGCATGTGACAACCTGGTGGAGGAGATCCTCTAGGGAGGAGACAAAGGCCTTGGATAATGAATGGTACTAGTCTAAGGTCTTACCAATGAAATACATGGGGGAGATGCGCATGATGGAATGTGATCATACTTGCAAAAGTAGGCACTTGGACTTCAATGTGACCAAGTGCATGTTGGGGTTACCTTTACTATTCTACTTGGTGAGTTGAAGTAGTGAAAGCCTAGTTGGGAGGGTTAATGATGATACCATAGGAATTATGTGGTCATCTTCGTAAAAGTCCACCACATTGATGATTTTGGAGGAGGCAAACTTTTGAAGGTTGATCTCCTCAATCAAACTTTGGATCAACTAGAATGCTTGATCCAAGATCAAAGGTGTGCTAGTTGGTTGCATTGGCTAGGCTTGTGTTGGTTGCATGGTGAAGGGCTAGATTATTGGTTGCAGAGTATGCTAGTTTAAAATCATAGTAGATGGTTGTTTCTAGTTTAACGTTGTAGTGAACGGTTTTTTCTAGTTTAACATTGCAGCTGATGGTTGTTGCAAGTTTAACATTGTAGTAGACAAATGTAGTTGATGTGTTGGCTAAGCAATGGGTGTAGTGACTAAGGTAGGCCACACATGAGTGGGTTGGATGGATGCGGTGGGCATCAATGAGATGAGTAGGACATAGGATGCCCAAATCATTTGGGGTTGGGAGGTGGCCCCTGCATGAATGTAGGGTTGGGAAAATGCAACGGTTGCTTACGAGGAAGGCTAAATTAGCATGGTTACCATCTTGAAGAGGACAAGTGAACCGAACTGAGGAGGGGCCATACTAAGGAGTGGCTATTGGAAGATAGTGCAAAGAGGGCTCTCATGTTTGAAGTGGGCCTTGAACTCATCTTCTTCCTCTTGTGAGGCTTTCTTGTAGGTTGTCACTGCATTGCGCTCATTCGCATGTATGGGTTGGGACAACAACTATTCGTAGGACTCTCTGAGTGGGATTATATCGAATAATGTAGGGTTGTATTCTCATCCATCTTGGTGGACTTATTTGTAGTCCTGTTTTGCATCCAAGTTAAGGTGATCCATTGGTAATATTGCTTGGATTTTGGCACAAACAAATTTATATTGTTTATGGTTGAGCGCGACATGCTTTGGGTGGATCATGAAGGTGTCAAGTGTCTTAGACACTGACGTGGAAGGTTGATTTGGATTCATGTTCACAAATTGGGTTGTGAGTATTTCTATTTATAAAAAATGTCTAGCTCTAGAAACTATAGAAAAATTCCCAAGTTTGCTGGTAGTAGAAAATGGCTAAGTTTGGAAACTACAAAAAACTAACTAAGTGTAAAATTGTAGAAAATTGGATAAGTATGAAACTGCAAAAAAGTGCGAAGTATGGAAATGCAGAAAAAATGCTAAGCATGAAAATGCAAAAAAATAGTTACATATGAAAATGTCAAAAAAATGGCTAAGTTTAAAATTGCAAAAAAAAAAAATGCCAAGTATGAAGACTACACTCCACACTAACTATGCTCTCCACTTACTACATAGAGAGCGAAGACTTAGAAAAAAGTGGAGAATGGCATGATTTGGGTTGCTACGCAGGGTCTCAGGGAGACCAATAATGGGGACCAATCTATATTGATGGGGGTATAAAGATCATGTAAAGACAACCACAATGAAGTGCAAAGAAAGAAATGGTAGGCCCTCCTTCTAACACCAAAAACTATAATGATCAAAAATGTTGATAGTTGGAACACCAAGGGGTTCGTAGGCACATAGCCTAACTCCACGTCTACGTGAGGGCCTTGCTAGAGGTAGAGATGGGATGCCCTAAACAATATTTTTGATTAAACAGGGACTTATAGAGTGCAAATGATGTGAGTGCAAAATAATGCTAAGTGTCAAACAATGTAAATGGTGTTAACGATGTGAACAATATCAAGTGTAGTTGGTGTAAACAGTGTGAAGCATAGTTAATCTTTTCAATAGAAAATGAGCATGTTAACATGCGGGACCATCGCCTGAGCATAGTTGTAGACCAAAATGCAAAAAAATTCAAAGGAAATGCAAGGGATGAAGAGAAAAAAATGGAACACCACCCTAAATGAAATTGAACATAGTTAACTCAAAAAGGGATTTAAAAGGTATGTGGTTTACAATATGTGCAGTGAAGTGTGTGGTCATAGTCCTAATGGTGTAGGGTCGTGAAGTCTGGTGCTCACCATGGTATCCATGTCTACTAGGTTGGCCCCCTTCATGTACCATGTGGTGTCCTACAGATGTGCAACGGAGCTACGGTGTACCACGTGGTGTGCAAATCTACCTCTCTACCGCTGCATCTGTGTCTTGTTTACCTACAAAGCTAAGTCATAAATGCAAAAATGCTGGATGCCAAATGAAAATGCCAACTGTAACGATGGAAAACGTCGGCAGCTGGAAATACCGACTGAAGTTCTCACGTACACAGTTTTAGCCACGGATCCGCGTGAGGGCTATGCTGGAGAAACGAATCTGCGACGCCCTGAACGATCTTGTCGATCAGACAGGGACTTACGGGTCAGTAAAATAATGCAAAGCACGTAAAAGAAAGCGATCTGATTCAAGGGGCCATAAAGCAAGGGGAAAACGATTGCAACGGTGATAATGCTAAACACGATGAAAGGAGGTTGACATAAGAGAAGCTCGTAGCTTCAAGATCTGCTCTTTAACTTACAAATGTATATTTCGTATGAGAAATTACACTGGGGAATCCCCGATTACAGAATGTGAAACAAGCACAAACAACAAGCAAACGGTCTAAATAGAAGTCCGATCTACCTCGTGGGCTAAAGCTGAGATGCAAGGCAGGCCAAGCTTTGACGTCTACCGATCAATTGTTTCTGATTGATAGAGTCTTCTCAGCAGAACGATTACTCCTGTCACTGGTGCTCAAGGTGAACTGTACTCTGCTTCAGCTGTAAGGTGACGATGTCCACGGTTGCCAAAGCGCTGTTCTCTGTATTTCTGCTCCAAAGTGCTAAGTGCTCTGGTGCTCAGAAATATGCTCTTGCTTTTCTCTAATTTTTGCCCACCTTGTATCTTTGTCCACTGAGATATTTATAGGCTGTGACGCTTTGTGAAAAAGGTGCAACCCTGATGATGTGGGTCCCGGCTATTGTGGGTCCTGTTGGCATGATCATTTTAAGTCAGACTGTGACTATGCACAACATGCTCGTTTGCGTGTTGTGCGCGTGAAGAGCAGGCATGCGCTGAGCACCTTAATTGCTTTTAAGCTGTATTACACTCATTCGCGTTGTATTACATGTATGAGCATAATCCGGTGTAGGAAAGAAATAGGCTCAAAATTATTTTACGCTCGCTACGCAACTGCACGTAACAAAGCGTAAACAAATGTGTAACTTACGCTCACTACGCGGCTGCGCGTAACAAAGCGTAAACAATATTTATCTCACACTCACTTCGCAGCTGTGCGTGATGAAGCGTAAACAATGTTAATCTTACGCTCATTACGCAGCTGTGCGTGATGAAGCGTAAACAATGCCTAGCTTTAATGATGACATACGCAATGATACGCACCGCTGCGTAATGAGCGTAAAGGCAAGTTATTCATGCGCCGCGAGGAAAAGCGCCAAATTGTTGTGCTTCTCTGGCCTTTGACTATCTTGGAGCTTATTACGCTCATTACGCTGCCGTGCGTAATGGAGTGTAAACTTATCCTTGAACAAAAAATACTTAGCAAAACACACAAGAAATCGCATATTACGCTGCTTAAGCTTTTCTTTGTGCTGGAGCAACTATCCTTCTGATGCTGGGCTACGTCGAAACACTTGTCGCGCTGAGCGTCATTGTGCTATGTTGCATGATAGTGTGATTAGCAGAAGCATAGAAAGATTAGAAATCTGTACAGGAGGTTGCGGACTTGATGCTACGCGCCTCCTAGTGTTGTTGTGTCTTCTCCCCCCCTGAAATGCTGAGATGTGCCTTTGCTTGAATTGCGAATCTTTGCCTGAGGCCGACTCGCAATTTTTTAACGGTGTTTCAATGGCCCCTCTTTGTGGACGGTTGGTGGGCTTACCCGAAAGACGTCGACAAAGAATATAAAAAACCGAAGCAGTGGAAGCAAGAACAGCGTGCCTCCATGGCTACTCAAGAGTTGCCCTGTTACCATGGAAGAGCAAAGCCGACAGGTATGGGAGATAGAGGGATATAACTGGAAACAGGTTCAGGGAAGATGCAAAATGCGTTATGATGGTAGTGGTATGAAAGACGCTCAGACGCAAAGAAATGTACGCTGATTCATATCAACAGGAATGCTTTCAGATGAGCGTAGCGCGTCAATATGAGATTTCTCTGTTACAAACTGTAGCAGGAATGCGTGCAAAAGGAGCGTTACACATCACTTTCTGCGATATCTCTGCTAGCGTGAGTGCAGGAAATGAATACTTGCGTATGTAGGTTGTTGCATATGGGAACTGGGTGGTGGGGACGAAGGAAACAAGAGTTAAGGGTAGGATTGTGCAAAGTATAGACATGCAGAGCTACGTGGTCGGGCAAACCTGAGCAGCCATTTCAACACACTGTTGTACTTCACCGCTCAGATGGACGCATCCATGGACAACATCCTCCAAGGCAAGTAACCTGCAACCACAAAAGAAAACAGAGGACACCATTGCTCATGAACCGAAGGCGAGATTCTTAGAACCAATGCTGTCTGATGTTAGATAAATGAGCTGTAAAGAAGGAGCCAGGGCACACGGGCGGAGCTACCAATCCTGATGATTCAGCGCTGCATATCTTCGCCAAAAAGGCATCAGACACAGTGTAGCTAACTGGCTGCACCAGGAACCGGCCGGATGAATCTGAGAGGCCGGCGTCCGATAGCGATGATTGGCGGAGATTCCCGGGGCCGTGACCATCGAGGATTTCGTCAGGGCTCCGACTGGCGAGGCTAAACTCCCAGAGGTACCACCACTGCGGCGGGTGCGGTGGCAGCATCTCCGAGGGATCAGTAAGATNAATTTGTACACCTCAGTTTTAAGTCCTGGTAGACTGGTATTACTGGTTTTAAGTCTCAGCAGACCATGGTCCCAGTTTAAAATCCGGGCAGACCGAGAGATGCTAGTTTTACGTCGTAGCGGACGGTGGTAAGGCTGGTTTATGGTCTCAGCAGACCGTGCTGTGGATGTCAGTTTTATGTCATGACCCAGGGACAGATCTGCACTGGTTTTACGTCCCAGCAGACGACTACTTACCTGTGCCAGTTTAGCGTCGTGGCGGACGCGTGTAGAACATGCCAGTTTTGCGTCGTAGCAGACGGTCAGTGCCAGTTTTACGTCGTAGCGGACGTTTGGTGCCATTTTTACGTCGTAGTGGACGATCAGTGCCAGTTTTACGTCGTAGCGGACGTGCAATGCCAGTTTTACGTCGTAGCGGACGAGTACTG
>MNCI01003859.1:7106-22250 GCA_015680685.1 Gnetum montanum
AGTACCATTGCTTAACACATAAGAATTAATTTCTTTCTTTACAAAACTTATGCAATACCTTAAAGCTTAGATTCAACATATGACAACTTTTGATGATCTTCAACATCTTCAAGCTCAATATATTTATTCAACATCTTGACTCAAGAGAGAAAAGATTTAGTAACTTCTATTTTATTTAAGGACTTCACTTCAACATGAGGTAATCTAGATTTTTTGAAGGCTCTAGAAAGAGTAAGCTAGTTTCTTTATTAGAATTCTCTTAAGGATTTGAAGAAAATTTCTTCTTCTATTTCCTTGAAAAGATGAATCCTTGAGATATGTTCTTAAAACTTGGAGCATGAAGAACATGTTCATCTTATTTCTCACTTTCTCAAAAGTATTTATCTCAAAAGGAATATCATCTTCAAGAGGAGGCATAGATAAATACCTTTAAAAAGCCCTTGGTGAAGATGCTCTTGAGTTGTTCTCTTACCTAAATGTATTTGATGGATTAGGATTTTATTTGTTCTCCTCTAGCTTTTTAGTCTTATCAACACTGTACTTGAGATAATTTCTCATGTATTTCATGTCTTTAGCTAAATCCTAGTCTATTTTCTTCTTTGGTTACATGATAATACTAATCTAAAAAGTAAGATTTACAAATATTGTCTAGAAAAATGTAAAAAAAATCAAGAGTATTCAAAAGTGAACAAGTAAGGTTTACTCAAATATTAGTATAAATAAGCTCAAAATGTTCATTTCATAGCTATTTCAAGAAAATATATATTATAATTTATAATTATTTTTCAATAGTCTAATCATATGACCAAATTGATGATCAAACAACTTTTCAAAATCCTAAGTATGGAAATGATACAATGGAAATTGCAAACCAAAATAATGATCTAGAGTAATGATTCCTTATATTTCAAATAAGGATTCCTTGCTTGAATTAAATTATCTACTAAATCAATTATACTATGATAATAAGCTGATGCGAAGAAGGCTTTCTTTGATTTCATAATCCAAGATCTCTTATGAAATAAATATTTCAAAAAAAGGAAAAAATTTAATAAGAAAAGAAAAGGAAAATTTATTCTTGCTAAAAAAAATTGAATACATTGCATAATGAAAGTAACACACTCTCTCAAGAATAGATAATCAACTAATCAAACTATCATAGATGAGAACACCAACCAACAGTTTGTAGTAATTCTCATCCTTATTATATCATAGGAGTAGTAGGATGCATGTATATGTGATTTGGAGTTCTTTTGACATCATTTGTATATTTTTTTTGTTGTTTGGTAGATTATTATAGGATCATTGTGAATCACAGTTAGCTGTAGTTTGTCCTTGCATGTAGCTACAAGTTAGATTCTATCATAGTTCATGTATTTTATTAATTTTATGTACTTTTTTAGTTTTTTAGTGAGTTACAAACCACTGCAAGTCACATTGAGCTATGATTTGAAGAATGTGGGCTATAGTAGGTTATAATTAGTAGAGAAATAGTGGTTGAAAATATTTAAGTTTTAATAGTAACAAGGTTTTTATTAAATTTGGAATGTTTCATAAATTTTGGAAAATAAAAGCTTATGACATAAAAATTTTAAAATATTTATTAAATTATAGTAAATTAATTATTAATTAATATAAAATTTTTGGAGAAATTCATTTGGTGTTGGTACCCATAACATGCATGATCGTGGAGGTTGTTGTATCATGTGTTATCTTTAATGGAAGTTATGAATCAATATTATTAGATATAAATGATTTCTATAGAGAATACTTAAAAATTAAATTCATAATTTTATTTTACTACAATGAATATTAAGACAAAACTAGTAAATGTATATCATTTACTATAGTCTCATACATAACATTAATAGATATCACTTAAGCACCCTATAATTACTATATATTTTTAATTTATATTATGAATAGATATAATGTTCTATGATTTTTCATATTTCTTCTTCTATAGCATATCCTGTAATGTAACCTTTGCTCAAGTATTTAATCTGACCTTGTTAACATTCTTAAATCGACTAGCCCATCCATATACCAATGATCTTGGATGCACATTGGTAGCTTTCTTGTCTTGAGGATTGTAAATCCATTTACTTTTTTTTTTTAATTTTAGAGAAAAGAAATCCATTTCTAGTTATTTAAGCTTATCATTTTCATATTTCAAATCATACATCCTCCCAACCCATATCACATCCTATTCATTTCCCTCTCCTAGATGAACTAATAGCATTATTTTATTCTTAATATTAAAGAATGGATTGAATGCCTTTTTAGGTTTATTTTTTCACACATCAACATATACCTCAATATGGTCATTTTATCCCTATTATTATCCATTGTTAATTTTCTTGTTACCTTAAAATATTCTTAGCAAAAATGATTGTGAAGATGTTAGAATCATACTTGAAGATAATAATTCCTACAACCTAGAAATCATAGTAAACTAATATTTAATTTCATTCTTCCACTTTGATATGTTTGACTCTCTCATCCCTTACATAATTTCTCTCTATGCATTAATGATGAGCTACAAGGTACCCCCTATGTCCAACCATATGAATTACAAGCATTCATGCATGATCTAGTCAAATTTTGTGGATGGGACTAGTTGTGGCATCTAGTTCATTATGCCTTGATTACAGTTCGCTATCTTCCCACTTGGACTAGTGGTAGGTTTTTCATGTATGGTTTAGTCCAAAGTGAGGCATATGATTCTTGTTATTGTTTTGGCCTTATGCTACTCCTAATGATAATAAAGAAATCAATTATTTAACTAATTAACAATAGAAAGTAAAGTCTAAACTAGCCTATGGGAGATGAGTATTTGTTTCTAGCTTGTCGTACACATCCTGAACCCATGCATCCACTAGTGGGATTACCAAGCACTATGCTACTGGGCAAACCAAGCAATAATGCTACTAGGATTACTAAGTGAATACGTGTTTATGCTCAAAACTGGTCATGTTCATTTTGCCAATTCATTAATATGCATGGAAATGTAAATATTAACTAACTACATAAAAATAAATTGCATGAAAAGTAAATCTAATCTAAGTCAAAGTGTTGCAATGAATAAGAATCAATCTTGATCTTATTACCATTCATGGAATGTGTCCAAGTACATTTCCACTCGAATAAGATGTCATACAACTAACTCAGATCCACACTACAGGCACTCACTGACTATTCTCTAAGACCATGGAAGAAAATTGTAAGAGTTTAGCTACTCTATTGACAAAGACCTCTTCCCAAACCATGTTCCCAAGTGCTATATTTATAGGATAGAAACATCCCACAATATTGAATATCCAACATCACTTCATGACCCTTGATATCGAGTATCCAATATTAGAGCTTTGATATTAGATATCTGATATCAAAGTTGACAAAAATTAACTTTTTATTCAAACATATGTGATGACATGTGTTAAGGCATCTACTTTGAGGCATTTTCCTTGACATAGCTGCATTAACGCAACCAACTAATGCTTCATCATACCCCCACAATTAAGTAAAAAATCATCCTTGAGTTATTAGGATAGGATTGAGCTTTCTTTACAAAAAAATAGGAATGATGGGATTATTGAATAATGCTAACTACTAACTAACTCTGAGTGCCACATTACAAAATTTTATTTGAGTGGATGCATGGCAAGGTGACGAAAAGATTGGATAGACATTGAAGATTAAAAAATTTGTAGAGGTCTTCAAAAATCCACTAAAGATTATTCTTCTTATTGCTACTAGTGGTGGCAGAATTTCAACCTTGATTGTTATGTCGATGCTTCTCTAGTTATGTAGAAAATTCTTTAAGGTTAGACTGAAATTTCTTCTCATCATCCTATGGATCTAGAAAACATGTGAAGTTTGAGCTACTATCTTGGATGTGCTATGATTTATCCATGGGCATATCCTCTGTTGTCCCCCTCCTAGCTTCATTTTCATGCTTGATAAAAGGCCTTCTTCCTTAGGCATTTCTTTTGCATTAGCCATAGTCACCAAAGGATCAACATTAGTTTTGATAAACTTTCCTTAATAATTAACCCTTTTTGGATCCCTTAGTTTGCGTTTAAGCACATGGTGAAGATAGCATACTATGCCCAAGGCTATGAGGTAACTAAACTCATCAAGTTGTTCACATTATTTTGATCAATTACTATTAGTTAACACAATGTTTGAAAATAGAATGTTGGAAAAATTTCAAAAATTTTAAAGTAGATATCCTTAGCTCCCATGACTAATAAGAGTAACTTTGGAAGCATACAAGTTTTCAAATAGTTAAAACCAAAGGTCTGATTTAGAAGATGGCCAAGAAATATTGAACTTGAAGGATATTTTAATAGAAGAGTAGGAAAAAGTAAAAAATTAATTGAAAGGGATGAAAAATAGTCTCAAATTATGCATAAATTCAGAGAAATTATCACTAATGTTTTGGAAGATGTGAAGGTTAGTTCAAGGGCATGACCATACATGAATAGTCACCTCACATTGATGTGTTCCTTCTTNCCATGACCATACATGAATAGTCACCTCACATTGATGTGTTCCTTCTTGCCAACCACCATGAGTCCACAACCACCTCAAAGAACAATCATCACTCCAAAAAGAGAAGAAAAGAGAAGAAGTAAGAAAGGATCTTAGTTAGAGGGGTGCCTTCAAGCATGGGTAACATGTCTTTCCAGCCACATAACCAATGCTTGTAGCCCATTATTTTCTCTAAGGGATGTGCTTTGATTTTTTATTATTATTTTTTATTTTGTTTTATTTTTTTGAATTTTTGGATGAAAACCACACCATGCAAACACTTTTAGCTTCCTATTATTGGTCAAGGAAGGAGTGGTAATACATTCCAAGAGGAGTCATAAACCACATGAAAGAGGTCAAGAAGAGAGCCTAACAAGTTCCCTTAAGGTCACACCCTTTTCCATTCCCACTTGGTCATTCTCTCTTTCTTCAAGGTACAATGATCATTGATGAATTTTAGTTTCATAAAAGAAGAACCAAATTGTTTCCATGATAAAGACCTTTTATTCAAAGAACTAGAGGTATGGATAAGGTGGTCTCACTACTTTACACAATTACTTACCTAATCATCTTGATAACATAGCACAAAAATCCAACACATAGCATTGACTTCTGCATCATGACTTAGCAATATTATTAATAAAAACATCAAATACATTCATAAAACATAAAGAGAATGACTCAAAAAAAATAAAAAAATATAAAGAAAAGAAAAATATTAAGATATGGAAAACATATGAATAAAAAAATTTGGAAGATATAGGAAAATGATAAAAAATTGTAAAACAAAAAAAGGTGAAAAATACTTATTAGTTCTTAAACTAGGATGGAGCATCTCCCCCATGACTAATTTGATGGCTACACCTTTGGGAGATGGATCACACAATCCCCTCATTATACACCACCGATTTCCCATCTATCACTATTATTGATTTAATTAATCATGTGGTAGCACATCTAACATTGGTGATAGTCTCATTTGGATCATTTGAAGATGTATCTTCATTTGGACTTGAAGGTATTTCTATTTTGGATGATCTAGATGTGTTTGCTTCTTCTTCTTGATTTTCTATTTTAATTCTCAGGTCTCTGTGTTTAATATCCTTTTCTAGTGTATAATCAGAGTGTAATATATATGTGTCTAACTCCTCTGTTTGGTCCATTTTCTTAAGTCTAGAACTAATAAGTGGATTAGTTGCTTCCATCCATCTTTGAAATAATTTTATATTCTCATTTTTAAGCAACTGGATGTATTCTGGTTTAGTGGCTACTACGTAGATTGGTTTTTGCTCACACACTTGCTCTTAAACTTTGTTGTGGGTTGTGTTAATATTTTGAGTTTTTGGCCCACAACTACACCCTTTATTATTAGTAGTGATGCATGGATTCTTCTGTCTCTCAACAACAATAGGTTCATTGTTTCTATCAGGTATTAGAGCAATGATGGATGTTGGCCTTTGTGTATGATTATAGAACATTGGTTGTGAAAGGAAGGGTGTTGCACTTGATTGGCATTGTGCTAGTTTGGATGAGTTAGTAGGTCCACAAGTGTTGTGCTTATGCATGGGAACCATCCTAAAGAAAGGGCATTTCCAAGATTGTGGTGGAGATCTACTAGCATTATCATTTTTATGTATGTTTGTAGCATAAGTGGAATTATTTTGTTGATATTATGGTGCTGAACCTCCGTATGTTGTTGGATGTGACACATGATGGAGTGAAATATAAGAATATTGAGGATATGATGAAGGGTGAAAGATGTGAGGTGGTGATCCTTTAGAAGATGTTGTGGATCGATGATATTCGAGAGAGTGGTAGTAGTGATTTGAAGTAGAGGAAGTAGAACTAGGCAAGAACATAAGTTGAACATAATATTTGCACAGGTTCAGCTAGTAGTAAGGATAGGGCTGGTTTGATGATGGCCTTCCCCATGACTGTGGCTTTTGCCACCATGGTTGATGATAGCATTGAGGCTAGTAAGAAGTCCTACTAGGATAGTATGATTGGTTGTAGGATGGTCTATAATTACCTTGTGAGAAAGGTAATTTCCTAAGCATTTTCTTTTGTATGAACTTGGGATTCAATGCAAAATCCTAATACTTATGTATATGTAACATGATTGGGCAATAGCCCTTTGGATGATCATATAGGTAGATATCACATCCATCATCTTCTTCAGTGGTTGAGTCTATAGCCTCTTCTTCTATAGCCATTTTCCCTTTTTGCCAATAAGTGTTACTACTAGTTTCTTGGTTATTTTTCCTCTTGTTGTGATCACTTAATTCATTTTGCTGTACTCTCTCCTCTATAGTTTCTATGAAAGTTGTAACTTTCTCATTTATACATTTTGACATCTTATCTAACCTTGCTTCAAGCTCATTGATAGACTTTTGTATTGACAAGGTTTGTTGTGAAATCACCTAATAAAGAGCTACCTCTTTGTCCTTATCATAAATATGGACACTTTTCTTTTGAAGAGTTTGATCCTAGTTATTTTTCTCTGCATTCTCTCATTTACATCTCTCTCCTCCTTCTTTTACCACATGCTTGATTAGATTTTGGATCTGATGGGTTCCTAGTTCATATAATTGACCTTGAGCATACATCCCAATGATCTCTCTCATTTGACTATGAAGCCCATCTATGATGTGGAAAATTTTCTCTTCTTGAGAGAAACCATGGCTTGGACATTTATTCAATAGAGAATAGTATCTATCTAGGGTCATATCCAAGAGTTATTGTTGTTCTTGTTTCCATCCTTGGATTCATTTCCTTAGGTTGGACACCCTTGCATAGGTTTGGTATTTCTCATTGAAAAGTTCTAGCATTCTGGACCATCGATGGATTGAATTTGGTTTCAATGATCTATACCACACTTTAGCTTTGTCTATTAATGTTCTAGGAAAGAGCTTAAGCTTTTGCCACCCACTTTCAATGTTTTGTAAGATGCAGACATCATGTAAGGCTTGTAAATGATGTTGTGGATTAGAATTATAGCCTTTCTTATGATGCTTATGGAGTGTTTTAATTGCCTCTATGATTTGCATCATGTTCTTAGTGGCCAAAAAGGGGTCACCATCATTAGACACATCATGGTGAAAATTTCTATTTCTATTTGTCTAATTGTGATGATTTTGTCTATTTGCATTTTAATGTCTTTAGGTTTGCCCTTGGTTTTTATTTCTATCCTTATTTTGATCCCATAGTAAATATTTTTCTCTATACCTACGTTCATCTTCATCAAAACTAGACATTGAAGAGGAAGAGGAAGATGAGGAACTAGGAGAATTTTCATGGCTTCTATAGTTCTCCCCATGGTCCCTTGATTTATCTTTTCTAGGTTTTGAGGAGATCCTAGGCCTTAAGGCCTTCCCTAATCTAGGACTTACTCCATCTCCTCTAGGATTGTCTTCCTTAGGTGAATGTAATCCTTGAGTGTAGTCAGGGTGGTCATGAACATATGAAACCCCTACATGAGGTTGGTTACTCCAATTTTCTTCAATGTATATCTCATTAGTTTTTCAATGAATCTTGTCTTCATATGATGCATTATCACTTCCATGTAAAAGAGACATTATTATTAGTTAATGATGTGTATGACTTAATATTTTCTGAAAGATAATTCATTAATGCATTTACATAAATTGTGTATGATATAACTAATCTAGATAACTAGCACCATCCCTAGCAACGGTGCCAATGATGAGTAGCGAGGTACTGCCTACATCCAACGATATGAATCACAAGTTTTCATGCATGATTTGGTCAAATTCTATGGATGGGACTAGTTATGGCATCTAGATTGTTATGCCTTGATCATAGTTCGTTGTCTTTCCACTTAGACTAGTGATGGCTTTGTCACATATGGTTTAGTCCAAAGTGAGGCATATGATTCTTAATGTTGTTTTGGCCTTATGTTACTCCTAATGATAATAAAGAAATTANAGCTAGTTTAGACTTTACCTTCCATTGTTAATTAGTTAAATAATTAATTTCTTTATTATCATTAGGAGTAACATAAGGCCAAAANACCCATGCATCCGTTACTAGGATTACCAAGCGCTATGCTACTGGGAAAACTAAGTAATAATGCTAATGGGATTACTAAGTGACTACATGTTTACGCTAAAAACTAGTCACGCTCATTTTGCCAATTCATTCATATGCATGGAAAAGTAAATATTAACTAAGTACATGAAAAGTAAATTGCATGGAAAGTAAATCTAATATAAGTCATGAAAAGTAAATTGCAATGAATAAGAATCACACTCGATCTTATTGTCGTTCATGGAATGTATCTAGGTATATTTCCACTTGAACAAGATGTTGTACAATTGACTCAGATCCATACTGCGGGCACTCATTGACTATTCTCTAAGACTACGAAATAAAACTACAATAGTTTAGCTACTCTATTGACAAAGACCTCTTTCTAAATCATGCATCCAAGTGCTATATTTATAGGTTGGCACACATCCCATGATATCAGATATTTGACATCGCTTCATGGCCCTTGATATGAGGTATCTGATATCAAGGCTCCGATATTGGATATTTGATATCAAAGCTAATAAAAATTAAATTTTTATTCAAACAGATGTGACACCATGCATCGAGGCATTTGCCTAGACATAGCTATGTTAATGTAGCCAACCAATGCTTCATCAATTAATATGAGAGACCTTCCATTAAATGACTTTTGTTATATAATTCTAGAATTCTTTTAATCTAAATTCTAGCTTTAGTTGATCTTCTACAAGGACATGTTGTCACCAATTAACCTTATCTATGTTATAAATTAGAATGATATATAGTTGATGTTACCCCAATTCTTATGATGTATTCAAAATTATAAAAATTGTATAAAAAATAAGAACCATGGAAGACTCATAAAAATGAAAATATGGAGGAATGACCTCTCAAGGAAGGAAGAAAAATTTAAAAAGAGGTAGAACAAAACATACCAAAAGAAGATAACAAGAAGAAAAAATGAAGAAGATAAGTCAAAGTTGGTCCCCTTGTCACATGGCATTCATCTCTTACTTGGGATCACTTAGGAGCATAAATATTTACAAGTATCCATTCTCACATATGTTGGAACTATTCAAAGCTAAGAGTCTTATGAAGAACCATTGGAACCACATGGGTCATCTAACACTACCTAACATCCACTTAAACTTCTCATTTAGATATAATTTAAAGTCATGTTAGTGACAAATCATACTCCATCTATGATTTAAGTAATAAAACCATGGTTTAGCCAATCATACTTTAAAATTTATATAAGGAGATGTGTGGTCATTGTATCTATGCTCATCGAAATCATCGACATGAGGTTGGAAGGGAAAACAAACGCCAAAAGATAGTTGGAGAGACATAGCTGACCCTACCTTCGCGTGAGGGAAAGCTAGAAAAGAAAAACGAAGGTAGAGTGCCTTGGATGGTCTGCACACAAATCAACCAAGGACTTCCCCAAGCATAAGCTATGGCTAGCACTGGGGTTATCGTAACTGATGACGTACGAAATGTAAACAGTGATGCACGAAATGCAAACAGAGCATATACATAAACTGTATTATAAACAAAGCGTAAACATAGAAAACAATATAAATGGAAGGAAATAATGAACTATACTGTATTTTTTAATAAGAATGTGCACCGGTCAAAGCATAGTTACGTGTGTGGATGGCAAGTTAAGTGCTAAGCCCCAGAGTGATGTGTTTACAGGTGCTTGGATGCTGGGATTCACGTGTGCTTGAGCGTCCAAAGTTGTCAGTCAATGCTCCCAAAGCCATCCACCTTCAAAATTGCCAACCTATTTATGTGAGTGGATGGGGTATTTATAAGGTTTGGCTAGGCTTGAGCATAGAATTCATGGATGGAATCAATGGCTGAGAGATGAGAGGAGAACGGATCATGTGACACGTGTTTGATGGACAACTGTGTGTGAGTTGGACGCGCGTGGGCAGGCTACGTTCTTGACTGGATGCACTATATATTATAGTGTAAGTTAGCTTACGCAAGCTAGCTTATGCCCATAGAAGCAAATGATACAATTTGGAGCATAAGATCTTTACAAGCTCACAAATGATGAAAATTTACAAAAATGATAGTGTACAACAAGAGAAATTGACTCCGGCTTGCTTGATCCATGGATTGACTACTACAGGATGTCAATTTGAATGGTTTTGTGACTATTTGAGGCATTTTTGTTCCACAAAAGCTTCCAGCATGAGTTGATTTTGTCTTGGCATGTCCTCAGCATGTTTTTTACATGCTTTTAATTGGGCATGACCAGTACTCCCTCTGGACTCACGTTGCCAGCATGACCTAGGCATGAGTGAGCCAAAAATGATATATTTCACACCAATTTTTGATCTTTGAAGAACGTTTCTTGAATGCAACAATTGCCTTACTATGTTTACCCCTAAGAGTGATCTGAAAGTTAAGAATTGAGCTTGGATGTACCTTGTTTTGAACCATTTTTGGTAGCTCACGCTAGACTCACGCTGCCAGCATGAGCTCAACGTGACCACAGCATGAGCTACAAAAAATTTGTAATTTTGCACCTAAAATCTGCAATTCTGGAGGTTGGGAATTGAAGTTATCAACAATGAACCCTGAGGATGACTTGCACCTTTGAAATCAAACCATTTCGACTCAGTTTTGAGGCTTCTATAGTTGCTCACGCTGCTAGCGTGACCTCAGCGTGCCCTAGGAAAATTTGTGCAATTTGGCCCAAAATCTGAACTCCCAAATGCTAAAACTAGAAATGGACAATAGTGAGCCTTGAGGATGACTTACACCCTCAGATTGGACCATCTTTGACTTGATCTTGAAGTCATTGGAGTTGCTCACACTGAGGGCAAGCTAGCTTGACAAGCTGAGCTTGAGTTACATGCCTTAGTCAAATTTTTGCCTCCCAAAAGCTCAAGAGGCTCTGATTTGTTCTTGTTTCAAATTGTTAGGCCAAAATTAGTGGTTTTTTAGTATTAATAACTCAATCTAATCCAAGAGAGCATTTTGTTAAGAGAAGAAGAGAAGAGAGAGTATAAAGTTATGAAAGGAGAGAGCTCCCTAGGAGATGGCGTGTGCTCTTAAGCACCTTCATCTCTAATCATGATAACATATGAGAGAATATGAGGAATTCCTACATCATTTTAGAGTAGAGTCAAGAGTCTCTTATGTACCTTTTAAAGAGGCATTGCATTGATGCATCGTTTCATTTCATTTCACTTATGGTAGCAATAAAATCTTATGATTTGCCTTAATTTATATGTTTCTTTCTCTTTCATGTTTCAATATTTTTATGCTCTTTCTCTATTAGAATGTTGTATGAATAGGTCTCTCTCAAGGTTTCCAAGATAATAAGAAAAGTAAGATAGTAGTTTTATCAATTTGAGCATATTATTTATTTCATATATTTCATCTTGATTTCCTTATCTCAAGCATTTCATTTCACTTATGGTAGCAATAAAATCTTATGATTTGCCTTAATTTATATGTTTCTTTCTCTTTCATGTTTCAATATTTTTATGCTCTTTCTCTATTAGAATTTTGTATGAATAGGTCTCTCTCAAGGTTTCCAAGATAATAAGAAAATTAAGATAGCAGTTTTATCAATTTGAGCATATTATTTGTTTCATATATTTCATCTTGATTTCCTTATCTCAAGCATATCATCATTTCAATTTTGTTTCGTTATATGAAAAAACCATAGAAGAGAAGCCTAAAAGTCCAAGTTCTATAGAGCTAGGACTTTATTAGAATGATCTTAAAGTAAGTGAGAGATAATCCTCATTAATAGAGGCACATTTTTTAGCATAAATGTTACTCAAGCATGAAGCCAATTTGCCCATCCATTTCATTGTCATTTACCTTAAGAAATTCATATCATATGATTAAAAGGATCCATCTCACACTTGATTCAAGCCCAAGTTACACTTTTCTAGAGACTAAAATATTATCTCCAAGTTAGATATGAGGACCAAGGACTTAGAATGGGGGTTGAATAAGTTCCCCAAATTTGAATAACTAAGACAACCAAAAACTACAATCAAATTTATGCGGTTCCCTAACTTGGATACTTTCACACTCAAAAGGTAGAATCCTTTCACACCTCTAGATTTTATTTCTTCAAAAATGTGATTTCAAGGGCATGAAAACCTTTACAAAGTTTGAGCTCTATAAGAAATCCTTTCTCTCAAGAAATACACTTAATCCTGCAAGGTACCAACAAGGTCAAAATGTGGTTTGAAGGATTTCACAACCTTTTACAATAACATGAGCTCCATATAGAGTGTTTTCTCTTAAGAAATACACTCGACCCTACAAGGTCTTGTTAAGCTCAACAAACGCCTTCTTATAAGGAGTACATCAACCTTGTAAGACTTACAAAGGGAGAAATAGAATTAAGGAGAGAATATAACTATAATTTACAAATTCATAGCTTTTAGGATCTCACAATATAAAATACAACTCACAAAAAATATAAAATTGAAGGATAAATTAATTGAAGAAGATAATTCACAATGCTTCTCCTTTTCACCAAGATATTATTTCTTTTATATTATTTGTTCTTATTACATAATCATTGGAATCTATGCAATAGCTAGAAAATGATTACTTGGGATGTCTCATTCAAGCTTGGGATGTCTCATTGAGTTTGTGTGCTTATAGGTGAGACATCCTATTGGAAATTGGAACATCTTACATGGGATGTCCTAGCTGGGACATCTTAAGAGCAATGAGGACATTTGTTATTTTTGTGGAAAATATGGCCTAAAACTTGAGCTCTATCACTGGGACGCCTACTGAAATTTTGGGATGTCTTGGCACATACTAGAACACCTTCTTTTGAATTCTAGGCTTTGTGCACCTTTGTGAATTATTCAAACTCTTCTAATCTTGATTAAGACTTTGTCATCTCATATTGACAATGCAACTCTCATCTTGGTTTCAACTTGCTCTTTGTCTTGATCTCTTGTCTTGGGACCATCTAAGTCCTTTTCTTTACCACATCATGATCTTTATCTTGATCTTATATTTTTAAGTCTTGCAAGGTTCCACAAGCATATTTTCCACGTTCTCCATTTTCCAAGATTTTGACATACCAAAAGGTCAACAATCTTCCTCTTTTTGGTGATGTCAAAAACTTAAGAAAATGGGTTAGTATAATATCATAATATCATATGATTAAACAATTAAGGGCAAAAACATTTTTATATATAGTTAAGGATTAAAACCAAGATGTCAACATAGGTTTCATAGGATTGATCAAGAAGAAACAAGTTCTATTAAGAGCTACCCATATCTATTGACAAAGTAGGTCAAAATCAAATAATCTATAAAGCACATAGAAATAGTATTCATCATATTTGATCTATTTCCAAGTATCTCATGAGTAGTATTTTAATCTATTTCCAAATATCTCTAAATATTCTTTACTTTATCAACACACACACTTTTTTTTTGGACATTAGCAAAATGATAATGAAAATCAACAAGGAAGATGAATATAGTACATACAACTTTGAAAAAATTAGATCCAATATTCACAAGAAAGATCATGTTGAATATCTTAAAAGATCAAAAGTAATATGAATCATGTTCTAAAAATATGCCCATAAAATAATTGAATATGGCCATGTCAATTCTAGTTACCAACATTAAGAAGTATATCTTAAGGGAACATATTCAACCATATCTTGACCAAAATAAACTCACACTTTTACCTTAGATACTTTACCATACAACATGAATAGACCTCTTCTTACTTATTTTCTATGAGTGCTAGAATATAAAGTCTCATTGTTTGAGTGTCTTTTTGGCGAGAGTTTTAGAAAGCTCTCCCTACCCTGGTAGCCCAAAAAAAATGAATATTGTTGATGAGGTATAGGATCCTTTTGCATATGTGCTAATTTTCCTCCTATATTCTTAATGCATCTATTATAGAGAGAGTGGTATTCTCTTCTTAAGCCTTTTAGGATCAACTTTCTTCTTATAGAGATGCATTCATAGTTTTTCCAATACAGATAGGATAGAACAAACAACAAATTTAGCATAAACAATCATTTGCATGGAAATTCTAAGATCAAGTATGGAGACTCTTGAAAATCAAAGTCTTCCATTAGTAGTATCTTTTAACAATAGATAAAATCCATGATTCAAGTAATTTCTATGCAGATAGTAGATTATCTACAAGGAAATCCTTTTAAATTTTTCTTTTCCTAGAAGGTCCATGAAATATAGTTAAAGGCCCAAGCCATTTGATTTTATTATAAATCATCAACAAATATTTTTAAAACATTTGGATCTTACAATATATTATAGCCCAACAAGTAATGCAGAACATAATGATATTTGAATGACATGAGTTGGATCATAAGGCCTATACATTCTAATAGCAGAGAGATGATCTTACTCCTATAGAATGTAACAAGAAAACTTACCAAACCTTACCTTATGTGTTTCTAGTTCTTGATCTTTCATTAAGTTGATATGATATCCATTAGTGCTTTGATCTACAACTCAACATCTTGTAGGATCAAGTGAGAATATCTTTTGATTATCAAAAATTTCCAGTAACATCCATTCAACAAATTTTTA
>MNCI01003859.1:26467-37802 GCA_015680685.1 Gnetum montanum
ATGACTATTTACCTCTCTATGAGTTTTTGTTTCTACTTCCAATTGCAATTTTACAGTGTTATACTTTGACAATATGACTATTGAAGACTATAGCTAGTAGCAATAACTAGATGATTCATTTTAAAATTTAAAATTTTAATAGTTTCATCTTTGAATTACAATGCAACATGTTTGGGAAAAATATGGCTGCTCAATCATGACTAATGGATGGAGTACATCAAGAGGAAGAACACTAATCAATTTTTTATTATCATCTTTAAATGACACATTATTCATCAAGTTCATTGATGCTTATGAGCATGTGAAGAGAGCCAATTATTTGAGGAAGTAGTAAAGTTTTTTGGGGCAACAAATATTGTGCAATTTATGACAGCTAGTGCAACTAATTATATGAAAGTAGGAGAGGAGATAGTGAAAAAAAAATATCCATTGATTTATTGGACACCATGTGTAGTTCATTGTATTGATTTGTTGCTTAAAGACTTGTCAAAGATAGATGTCATTGCAGAGGTAAGAAAAGTAAGAAGTTTAGGTATTAGAAATTTCATGTTTGATTATCAAATATTCTTCTTTTAGTGTATGGTTATCTTTATTTTCTGAAGTATGATCTTCTTTTAGTTGTCTTTATTTTTTGATAGCTTCAATTTCAAATTTTATTATATAGGCTATTTCTAGGCTAAGAAGATTGGAAACACTATATATATATATATATATAATCATGGCATTGTTTTAAGTTTTATGAGGAAATACACTAATGGAAAAGACCTTGTTAACCCTATTGCAACTTGTTTTTGTGAAATAGATTATCTTTGATGCATACATTTGGAATATGTGATTTTGAACAATATTGTTGTTCAAGGGAAGATGTATGTGGCTTGGTTTGTGATAATAGCTTTTGGGTGAAAGCTTTAGAATCTATCAAGGTAAATTGTTTGATTTCAAACTTGGCTTATGATTTTGTTTATATTTATGTCTTATGACTTGGTTTTAGGTTTTGTTTATGATTCAATTTCTTGTTTTTTCATTCTTCATTGTTTCACAATTTTAATTCTTTATTTTTTAAAAAAAAGTTAGGTTGTTGAGCCTCTTGTACATGTTTTACACATTGTTGATGGAATAATTTTCCAATGTCAAAAGTTTATGAGGCAGTGGACATTACCAAAGAGACCATTGCCACATCTTATAAGCACAAGAAGAGAAAGTATAAGTCATTTTGGGATATTATTGATAGGAGATGGAGCAACTGGCTGTATTACATTCCACTAGTCATCATTTAAATCCCAAATGGATTTTTGCTAATGAATGAGATTTAGAAGTTGCATTAGGTTTTTAAGAAACCTTAGATAAGTTAGTGTCTAATGATAATGCTCATGAAGTAATTTTGGATCAATTTAGGTTGTTTCTACATAGTGATGGCTTTAGTAAATCTCTTGCAGAATAGCAAAGCTAGACAAAATTAGCAAGTTGGTTTATAATTTATAATTTTAGTTTTTGTGTTAGACATAAATATTTAATCTTTAGGTGGGTTTGAATGTTTGATTTTTTTTTAATTTTTTTAACATTGCAGTTTTATGGTGGGATGAATGGTGTTATAAGATTCCTGAAGATTAGTCTTAAATATTTTCAGCCATCCTTGTAGTGCTTCTCATTGTAAGCATACTTTGAATACATTTATACTAAAAAACAAACAAAGCTAATAGGGAAAAGATTAGACAAGTTAGTTTATGTGTAGTATAACACAAAGCTTCTATGTAGAGTTTCTTAACCAATAAAAAATGAAAATTTAGTAAATAGATGATGGTGCAATTATGGCTGAAATTATGGATTGGATTTCTAATCATATAACAACTCAACAGCTTGAATATGAGGCTTATATTCTTGTCAATCTTAGTTGTTATTTTACAAGTGTTAGGGAGCATGGTAGCACTCATGACATTGATTGTCATACAATTAATGTTAATGATAAGATTATTGCAAAGGAGGAGGAGGAAGCTAAGCAAAGACAAAGAGCTAAGCTTCAAACTAGGGGAGTGAAATTTGAAAAAGGGAAGGAAAATGAGTAATTTGGATAGATGTCAATATTTTAAAATTTAAAACATTAGCATTGATAATTTGATATATTTTCTTTTATAGCTTACATTTGAAATTTTTTAATGTATATGAGCGTATACTTAATGAATTTATGTTGATATTCATGCATGGTACAATGTTGTTATATTTTCATGATTAGAATTTTCTATTTTGAAGTTAAACATGCTTTTTATTATTTTTCAATTTTTGTCTTCTTAATTGCATATACTTTTGAAAATGATAAAAAAATTCAATATTTTTTTATGTTCTTTAATTTTGCAATTCTACATGATTTTGAATCTTAGGAATGAAGTAACCTGGTAGCCTAGGGATTGAAGTTTGTTTTGCAACAAAAAAATGTACAACACATTGAAAATTGTTCCTTGATGGCTACATAGGTTGTGAAAGCCTAAAAGGTTGTAACTAAAGTAGTTTATACCTCATGTTATTTTTCCAATCCCATAGGGGAGGTTTTTCTGGCAATGCCTATGAACTTTGAAAACTTAAAAGGATGGACTTAGTGTGGAGTTGAGGTGTCCAAGGCAATGAGAGTGATATGAGTAGAAGTTTAAGTGTTAGGAGAGGATTATACTCATCTTTCCATCTCATTTCTAACATAGAAATGTGTTTAAAGAGTACATTATTCTTCCATTTTTGATTTTGGACAAGGGACAAAATCAGACATCATGTCAGTAAATTTCAAGAACATGGGAATAGTCCTAGGAGTGTTGACTTAAGAAAAATGGTATAATTGGCTCAACCTAGTAGCATCCTTTAATATGCCAACTACGATGCATCCTTATTGGCTATAGATGGATCCAACAAAAAGGAGATTGAAGAGTGGGAATTTGTCAATGAGATTCTTCTTTTTTGGTTTTTCTTGTGACAACTAAACACCATCACAAAACAGTACATACCTAAAATGTTGTATGACATGTGGTGGTTACGTTCAAGAGGGCTTTTAGCAAGAAGTCTTATATGGTGTTTGTTTATGTTTCGAACAAGTCAAATAAACTTTGTATAAAAAGGGAAAAAGTTGTGGTAGTCATTAATGAACATTGATAAATCAAAGAGACCATTGACAAAGATTGCAAGTAGTAGTGCATTGCTTAGGCCATTCTTATTAAAAGTGCTCAAGTAATTCCCACCTACAATCTAGTCATCATGACATCATTAGCATATGACAAGTTAGAAAATTGGACTTTGAATTCCTCACAAGGTAGCAATAGCATGTTTTATGGCTACTATTGCTACCCCTGGGGGTCGTGATCTAGGCTATTGGCCGACATGTGCATAATTTCATATGGTTGGGAGGTAGAGGGGGTGCAAATTGCACTTGGCTAGCTAGGATCAGATTGTGCGCCCTTAGGTTGTGGGGGTTTTGGGGGTTTCTAAATTCAAGGATGAACTAATGCTTGGTCAGCAACACCTACTATTCAAATTCACCTACCAAGATGAGGAGATGGCCCAATGGATACAGATAATTAATGGAAAGTATGCTAGATGGCAATCGAGGGTGCATGATTTGAGGTTGGGGCAAACACTTTGCACCCATGCACAATGAATGTAGCTGTGGGGGTGGTTGGATTGTGAGTTTCACCGACTATTATCTACTATGTACCTGTCGGTACCAGGCTGGATGTAGATATGGCAAGCACGTTTGCTCAAAAAAATTAAAGTTTTCTTATGGCTTATTGAAAGAAATGCCCTACCTATTCAGGTGAATTTAAGGAGGCATGGCCTCAACATCGATGCCACCTTCTTGCTTTGCAGGAATGAACTTGAAACCATCCTGCATTTCATCTTTTAGTATCTCTACATGCATTCCATGTGGCACGTGATGGGTTGGCCTCCCCCTCTGATGCTCTTGGGAAACTCCAAGGCCACATTACTTTTATGGGAGGCTTGGAAAACCCAAAATCATAAATTCTTTCATCAACACTGATTGCCTCCTCCCCCCCACCATCCCCCCCTTGTGTAGGTGGCTTCATGGGCTACAAGAGCATGGGAGGAAATCGTGGTAGCAATGGAGATTATGCTAACCTATGAACATAACTATGTAGCACTTCAAGCAAATATCGAGCTCTAGGGAATGGTGGAACATTGTGGATGGGACCATGTCTTGCCACAGTTGGTGGGTGAGTTGGCCCTCTTGGATGACACCTCTTTTACCAACTGGTGGGATAACCGGATGATTTTCTAGAACATTGAAATTACCCTAACAGAGATAGCGATTGCCAAGTATCTAGGGCCTAGGAAGAGGGCAAAATCATTTTTCCCATTACCTGAGGGTTGCAAGATGTTAACATGTTCTTTATTGGGCCAGTTCCATGCACGCAGAGTTGGTAAGTGCCCAAATATGCTTTGCCAACTATTTTGGCTCGGGCTGCTGAGTTGGTTGATCAGTTTTTTGTCCAATATGGCAATGGGTTCAGGCTCTAAGGCACACACTTTGCATTCCTAAAATGTATGAAATTGAAATCTAGGGTTAACATGTCTTGCTTTTTTCTGGTTTTCTTACAACAGCAGAAGAGGGGGCACCATTTTGGGCTTATTTTGGCCCTTTGGCGGGGAGCATCGAGGGTGTGGCTAGGGCCAAGGCTAGAACCATCTAGGCCCTTGGGGTTGTCTTGGTCGTAAGAGGATCCTTCCGATCCCTCTAGGTCCTCCTAGTTGAGGGCCATGCCTGTAGTGATATACTCCAAGAAGTGAACTGGCCTTGGGGAGTCAGTTGTCTCAAACCCCATGGTGGTGGCAGATGCTTTTCTGGGGACGGAGTTTGGACATGATGTGTTGTAGGTGGAGGAGCTCCACCATGTGGCAGAGGAGGTGGTTGTCACTGCTTGAGCCAATGAAAGATGAGATTGGGAAGCCAGATGGGAGGACACGCTTGCTCTAGCACAAGTTGACCTGGAAGCTTGCTTCCAGGAGCAGGAGTAGCTACTTCAATAGTAAACCTTGATGGTGGAAGCAGCTTGAGTCTGGCTGGTAGAAGAGCTTCATGTCTAGATTCAGGAGGAATTATTATAGGAGGAGGCTGCTTATAGAGAGTGTAAGAGGATAGAGCAGGTGCAACAAGATTGGGAGCAGGAAGAGGATAGGCAAAGACAGAGGCAATTAGACGGGGTGCATGAACAGAGCACGTGACAATGGCTTAGTGAGGGGAGATGCCTGTATGTTATATTGGGCATAAACTGTGACTACTTTTGGGGGGTGGTTTAACGAGACATCTACTCTACATCTGCACGTTTCCATTTGAATAGGGGAATGTTGACTGAGGAGTGGAGTTGTTGGGAGGCTAGCATGCAAGCAATTCAGCAAGCAGCCAATTTTTTGGATTCTAAATTACATCGTAATACATTGGATATCCTCCATGCTCTCGAGTGACATTACTGTGTGTGTCATAGGCTACCTAGACATCTATAGTCTCCCTCCTATGGGCTTTAGGATTTTGGGAGGTAGGCTTGTATTCTAGTTGCTAAGCTAGCTTGGGAGGTTTGGTCCTAGGCAGATAATCCTTGGGTCAATTATTTTCAAATGTGATATCCTAATTTGTGGACTTGCTAGGCCAGGGCCTTAGAGATATGGGAAACCATTAGGATAGGATGGACTTTCCTTTAGTTTTGGGAAAGTAGACATTCTAGTGAAAGGTCTTCAAGTAGGAAAAGCTTATCACAAAATGATTAGGAAAGTTTTTTCTAATGTAGTCACCCTATTTTTCCAAGGTCCAAGGGCACATGTAAAGGATTGGTTTAGTAGGAAAAATGGAGAATTCCATCAATCTTTTATAACAATAGTAGACATGGTCAATTCACCAAAATTTTTAACATCCTTAAAAGACATAGCCCCCCTAATTCAACCCATAAAGATACCTTGCATTTTGCTTTGATAAAGCATAGACAGTTGATCTCATATCTTTATAAGCAATCCTTTGCCAAAGTAAGGTGAAGAAACCTTATTTGGAGGTTGCAATGTTGACCAAAGGTGAGGTTTTTTGCTTGGTTGTTGGCTCATAATGCAATGATCACTTAAGAAAAACTCCAATGACAGGGTTTTACCATAGCCTTCCAATGTATCCTTTGCTATAAGGAGATTAAAATTGCAACACGCCTTTTTAAGGAATGTCTATTTACAAAGGTTGTAGGTTGATTTGTGCACATGTGGACTAGGATTATGTGGGATTAGTTTTGGGCAATGATTATAGAAGGGTCCATCATTCAAAGCCACTTGCATGAGATTTCATTATGGGTGGAGGTTGCCTAGGAGATTTTGCTCAAGTAGAATGCTTGCACTTTCTCAGCACACTGCCAAAACTCTTCCTTTAAATGAATCTCGAAAGTATTTGCCAACTTTCACTTGTGGGAAAACATCCATGAATGCATGATGATAATTTTTAACACTCTTGACTCCTTGCAAGATGAGCCAATGTGGCACTTGTAAACTATGTATTCTTCTATTTTTCTAAATATGCATACCTTATGTTTTAAATGAACTTTATGATGTTGCACAACTATTTTTTGGTTTTTGGTCTTGATACCCTATAGGAATGCTTAGGGCTTTTTTATTGGTCTAGGTGTTCATCTATTTTGCTAGAGGATCTTCTACCCTCCATGATCATACTATTGTTTTACTTCTTGATTTGGGGGTTCATCCCTCTCATTATATAAATGATCAAACTTTCCCTAAAAAATGTAATTATTTATTGTAAATATCATATTGTAACTCTAAATACTTGAACTATGTATTTACTAAATATATGCATATTAATTATTTTCTATTAAAATGGATGTGTTTTTAGACACTTAAGTGTTTTTAGGATGCTTTTATAATTTCATGTTGTGTGTTTCATGTAAAAAAGTAGCAAAAACACATAATTTATGTGTCAAATTCTAAGCCTTCCCACAAGTATTCTAATAGATCTTGACAATGAGTATAATGCTTGCACTTGGGAAAGCATAGAAACATGGCCCTTGTATGATGAGCAAAACTACAATAGTAGTAGTAAACAACAAGTTTTGAAGGGTGAGAATTGGCAAAAGAAAATCTAAATTAGCTACAAGAACAAGAGTGATGAAGAAAAGTGGGGCTTTAAGAAGAAGAACATGACCTATAAAAGGTGTGGCAAGATGCAACATTATGTAGTGGAGTGTAGAACTCCATATAATTTGATCCAAAGAAAAGGTCAAGCACATTACGTACAGGAGGCATGTTGTTGATAGAGAACAACCAAGGCCTCCTAGATCTAATAACCAAGAACTTTTTGGATTGGTTAACGATCAAGTTGATGTCATTGGCTTTGTAAATTTTATTATAGCATCTAAAATTGATTGTTGGACCATGAATATAGAAGCAACTTAACATATGATTCTTAGAAAAGACCTATTCTACAAACTGAATAAATAGTATTATGGATTAGTTAGGACGAAAGATACAAACTCTTAGCTAGTTAAATGAAATAGGCACTATGGTAATTAAACCTTTTAATTGAGGAAAGGTACCCTAGCTGAGGAATGTCCTATACATCCTTGATTTGAAGCAAAATCTACTATTATTAAGCATGCTGGTCAAAAAAATTCTAACATAAGTATAATACCAATGGATGGGTAGGTGGATGTGATGCAAATTGACATAAAGTACCTCGTAGAGTAGCTAGAAGATAAGCTCATGTATTTTAATGGTAGAGCATTGACAGACCAAGAAGGGCAAGTTGTTTTACAATAGGTTGTGAATGTTGTGTACCACTGCATGGTAGTTAAAATGAAAAATCTAACAAAGCTCTCTAAAGAACCATTTGACATGCCAAATTGGGATATGTCCCCTTTGAAAAGGATTTTTAGATTGAAGGATGTTCTAAAGGATCTATAAGTGAAGACTCTACAATGCAAGGTTTTCATTATGGACAAAGTAATAAGATAACCATTTAAGAGGAGTAGTAGGAAGTTTGCAAAAAAGTTGGAGTTGGCACACATTGGCATGTGTGGACCAATGCTAATAGAAATACTTCAAAGAAATTGTTACTTCATTAATATAGGACCCCTAATAACCATCCTCTTAAGATCAATATAATTTTTTTTCTTTTCCAATCCTTGAAAAACATGGAATTATACTTACATTAGTAACTAACAAGAAAGAATCTCACTTATAATGATGGGATTATTATAGGACCTATGTGCCTCCTCTCCTTAGAATTAACAAGTTATTGATAGGCTGAGACCTTGTCACTTCTCATAATTCTAAGGATTGAAGCAACTCTAGCATATCCCCTATGTTTAGTAGCACTATGACATCTTTAAAAACTAGCATTATTCAGGGTGATTGCTAGCACTTCGCATCACTTTTGAAGCTAGAAAACATCAAAAATTTGTGTGAGTCACTTTTTTCAAGTTTTATTTTACAAGAAACCCCAATGGATGTACTCCTAGTCTTCCACTATGTTTCTACCATACAAGATCACTTAATCTATAATTGGCTTTAAACAATGGATGGGAATAAAAAATATAGGTTTCAACAACTTTTCCCATGTGATGTTGCATTGCATTCCCACATTGAGGGCCATCTAACTCAAAGAATCTGGTCACCATCTAGCCATGAGTTGGGTTATCTTCAAGTTCTAAATTACACAAATAAGACTTGGCTCAACCATCAATTTTGGACTACACCTTAATATACCCCCCAAGATAGATGATTAGGGATTGTATGTGAGGTGGGTACACATTTACGAATAGTGCTTGCATCATTGAAAACCTTCGAGTGTTATGCAACTCAACCCCCTTGGGTCCAATGGCTTAGGATATTAACCTAAAGTAAGAAAATGTATGAGTAGGGTTGGATAGTGGTGTTTATCTCCACATCCAAGGCAAGGTGTATGAAAAATATATAAACAATGCAACCCATCCATTCAAGGTATGGGGATGAATATATTATTATTACAGTGATTAGTTAGTGATCCCTAAAAATACTACATGCTTCACACAATGCACACCAATCAAATGCATCATCGACCTAATTACTAATTATGAGTTCAGGTAAATTACTTATCTTAGGGTCCAAAGGGCTTCTAATCATAATTTATTTGGGTTAATTTTATAGAAAGCAAATAAACATACATGATCACATATATTTTCTTTCTTTTCTTTGCACAAATAAAAAAATATAATTGTTGATAAATAAATGGGGTTAGCACATTGTAGCAAAAATAAATAAACAATATTTACTTTGCATGAAAGGAAAATTTAACTATGAAAAAATGTACAAACATTCATGTAATGAAAGGCTTACTTCAAGGAGACTTCTAGGCTTTCAAGATGCAATATTCCCATCATACAAATGAAAGAGGTAACTATGCATCTCATCATACAATGGAGAGAGTTATAAATGTCATGTAAGAACTAGCTCACATCATACAATGGAGAGAGTTATAATCATTAGGGTTTTTTCATAGGACAATTAGCCAATGTTTTCCTCTATTTTCAGGCATCCAAAATTGGACAAAAAAAGTTTGAAAGTAGGGACTGAATTTTTAGCAATCAAATATGTGTTTAGGGGAGATGGAGGGCCTAAAAATAAATCTGAGATTATAATCCACACAGCTCATGGGAGTTGGGATTTGACAAGGTCTTGTTTTGTTTTTTTTTTCCCCTCTCAGCTTAAGGTATTTTTAGGCTCTACAATATCAGTAATTGGGAGATAGAATCTTAGGAAATAGATTACTAGCCATAAAAAAGTATAATAATAACAGTAACAATCCCTCTTTTTTTTCTTTCTCCGGCTAAAACAAAGAATAGAAAATCTCTAAATTCCTTTTCCTAGGAAGAAAAAAAGAGATACAAAGGAAGATTCTATGTGTGATAGTTTCCAATCTTGTTTTTACCATATCTAAGAAATCAAAAAACCGTAAATGCTAGATAGTAACAAAAAAAAAGGAATGGAAGTCTCTATACTAACATTACTAAAAAAAGAAATTCTGATTTTATGCAGCAAAAAATAAACAAAATCTCATGTGCAATATGGAAATGAGTAAAAACAATAAAATATGATATACACTAAGCTTGGACACCATGATGGATTTACATGGTTCTAAACTTTGACATCTTCATTAATACATTTCCCAGCCTTATGTTTTTACATTGAGAGAAATGTAGGCTTGAACAAAGGTTGATTTAACAATGGTTTGGGACATAACAACTCTCTTAGAAACTTCTCCAAACTGACCCAAAACAAAACCTGTGCACTTAACAAAAGAAACCAAAAAGCTTCAGTATGCATAACTTTATTTTTAATATTAAAATGAGCACTCAATGGACCCTTTGGCCATCTAGCTATGATACACCAAGTCTTTCCAACCTTACAGCATCTTGTAGCCCACACAAGAAGAACACTAGGGTTGGATAAAATTTTGGGGGACTAACACCATCAAGAACCTCCAAGAACTAAGCCCTTATAGTCCACATAAGAGATGACCAGCCTTGGATATAATGATGGGGGACATTTCTTTTATAAAACAACATTGGTACTAAAAAACATGAAATACCAAGTTCACATGACACTAGAAAATGCTAACTCATAAGCCTAAAACATGTATACCAAAAATCAAATCCAAGACACACAAGAGACTTCATGCATGACTCAACTTACAAGAAATCCTATGTGCCTTCATGAAATAATCCTCACTTGTCCAAGCCAGTACAATTTCAAATACCTACTAAAAATTTTGTATAACAAGGGTTTAAAATACACATTTTTAAAGTTGAACTTGACCAATTTGGGGAGGGAGAAGACACCTTAAAGTTGGGTTGTTGTCCAGCCAATAGCCTCAAAATTTAGCTTCAAATTGGATGTCCAAGGTGCTGCTAAAATGCCCTTACAAAATCAGAGAAAATAATCCCTTGAATTAGCCAAATAGTTCTCAGAAATTAGTCACAAAAGCCTCTAATACCAACATCAAAATCAACCTCTCAAGAGCCTACAGGAACACTCAATACACCCTAAAATATGGCTAAGAACAAGCAAGGAACAACCACTCTCCATCTTCTCTCCTCAATTCCTCATCCCTTCAACTAGCATAGTCTTCCCTTCCTTGGCCAAAAGTAAAAATGAGAGCAAACACCCACTCTATTTATAGGATGGAGGAGACCCTAGGGATTGGGTAAAAACTTGTGCACAAAAGTCTACACAATGGACAAGGAGTAGACAACTCATTTTTCAAAAATCCTTTTTTAATTCATGGCATCCTTGCCACTTGACTTGGACAAACAAGCTCTCTTGA
>MNCI01003859.1:38063-48232 GCA_015680685.1 Gnetum montanum
AGAAAAATTATAAATAAATAGTAATCTTGTTTATGTCACCCAAACAAAGGTCTTCATATTACTAAGAAGCATTAAGCACATCTACAGATATATATAAGCTTTAAAACAAATTAAAGTCTAAGTATTTAATAAAGTACTAAGGTCACATGTACAAATGTGGGGCATCACAATTACGATCACCAACAACTGCACCAAATATATATGAATTAAATGCTTCAAATATAAATTGTAGGATTTTGATTCTTTTCAATTCTGAAAAGCTCTCATAAAACAAGAATTGGCTACATCATCAAGACATTGCAAATAAACAATGAAGGGGAATATGCCTCTAAAGAATTTAGAAAATTTCTTAAGAAGGGATCAACATGAAACCATAGTGTTAAGAATACTATAGTAGAATGGTTTGCAAAATTAATGAATAGAGAACTTCTTGACATGGTCAAATTATCATCATCATCATCCTAGCCTTATCCTAACTATATGGGGTTGACTATATGAATTCTTTTTCACATTGACTTCTATTAAGAGTCAAATAAGCATTAGTATTGAAATCTTGGATAATCTTCTTTGTTGTGTCTCCTCAACTTTTATTAAGTGACCTTGTTTAATAGGTGAATTCTTTGGCTTTCTCAACACATGATCAAACCATCAAAAATAAATTTTTTTAATCTTCTCATCTATGGGTGTTACTTCTGAACTCTCCCTAATAAGAGAGAATTTGATGTGATCTTTTTTGGTGACACCCGCCATCCACCTAAGCATTTGTACTACATGCACATGTCAAGCTTACTGCTTTTTGATTAGCTAGCATTCCACATCATACAAGATCTTCTATAGAACTTTCCTTTCAACCTAGTGAGGATTCTTTTATCATAAATTGCACCAGTAGCTTCTCACCATTTTATCCATCTTGCTTTGATTTTGTTTGTTAAGGTTATTATTAATGTCGCTACCTATTCAAACAAGTGATCCCAAGTATGTAAATTACTTACATTGAGCAACTTATGGGTTTTGAATTCTAATCTTTATGTCTTCATTACTTACTATTCCACTGCACATGTACTTCATGTATTCCATTTACTAATACTAATCCTCAACCCCTTCAATTCTAAGGTTCTTCTTCAATTTTTCATTTTCATAGCCAAGGATTCCTTAGATTTATCTATCAATACAATATCATTTGCAAAGTTCATACATTATGGGATATCATCTTGAATTTATTTTGTAAGCTCATCCATGATAATGGCAAACAAATAAGGACTTATAATAGATTGGTGTAGCACTAGCTTCATAGGGAAGTCCATAGTTAATGTACAAATAGTCAAAAATTGCACGGTGGCTCCATCATCTTCCAGTAAGAATATGTTGTGAGTANCTTGCACGGTGGCTCCATCATCTTCCAGTAAGAATATGTTGTGAGTAGATTTTATGTACCTAGTAGGAATATTCCTCCTCTTTAATTCCCATCAAATAATCTCCCAAGGAATTATATCATAGGCTTTGTCAAAACCAATGAAAATGATATGCAGATTCCTCTTCTTACATCAAAGTTTCTTCATCAACTATCTTACCAAGGAAATAGCTTCCATAGTTGATATGCTAGGTATAAAACCAAACTAATTCTTAGAAATAGTTGATTTTTTCCTTAAATGTTATTCTAGAATGATATCTCATAACTTCATGATGCCTTTATAGTTTCCATACGTTTGAATGTTTCCCTTGTTTTTGTGGATGGGTACTAAGTGCTTCTCCTTCAATTATCAAACATTCTTCCCTCTTGGATCTTGTTGAATAAAGTTAACTAGTTGACCCCTATAATTCTTCTAGAATTTTATATCTCTATAGAGATACCATATGGTTCTATCACTTTTCCATTTTTTATCTTCATAATGGATTTCTTTATTTCAAAGCCATAAATATAGTTGGTTATTCCTATGTTTGATTTGGTGTTATCAACTTCATCTCTAGGAAATTCTTCATAAATAAAGCATCTAAAAATAGGCCCTTCATCTCTTCAAAATTTCCTTGTCTGAAAAAAAATGCTTTCATTGTTTGACTACTTATATCTAATATGGTCAAAGTATTTGCACTTCTTATTTCGAGTCTTAACTAGCTTGTAAATCATTTTTTCATCCTTCTTGATGTCTAGCCTATCATAAAAGGTCTTGAAAGCATTGATATGGTCAGATAAATGCTAATATAGTAGAAGCTACCTAGCTATTTGTGGGAAGATGTACTAGATACAATAATCCAGAAAATGAATAATCTCCTAGAAAAACACAAAAAAGCATCCAATGAACTATGGATAGGATACATTCCATGAATGAAAAGATTCAGAATTTTTGGTTCATAGTGCAATGCATTCATCTTTCTTGAGCATAAGAACAAGCTACAACCATGTGCATAATTGGAACGTTTCATTGGCTATGATATGAACACAAAGGATGAGAATGTATTCTTTTCACAACAACATCAAATTGTGATTGCATGAGATGTTATATACATATATACACACGTTTGACTTTATTTCATATTCAACTAATTCACATGGTAGCCTTGGTGATATGTGCAAGGGGCTACTATGCTATCCTATATATATATATATATATATATAGAGAGAGAGAGAGAGAGAGAGAAAAAGAGAAAGAGCTTATCACAATGGATGATAAGGCCAAGCCCATCACTTGGACCACAATGGAAAAACCTTAGATGACATACATGATGAGGTTCTAATCTTTGTGGGGATGACACCTTTGAAATGCAATGACTTGGCTCTAAATCCTAGAATCTACAAAAAGCTAGTTATACCAATTGTTAGAGTAGTACCAAATTACACTAGGAAGACAATATAGTTAACAAAAAAATCTTGAAATATGCAAGAAGATGGTTATATTAGTTGCCAAAGTAGTCACAAGTTGCACTATAATGACAACATAGTTACAAGAATCACCACTTGCATAAGTTCAACAACTAGAATGATAGGAGGTGTAGAACTTGTATTCTAATTTCCATGAAGAGGGCAATGTATATGTATATTAGAACCTCATAAGTAGGGGATATTGTGAAACCTATCGAATTCAGAAATATCTTGAGCTAGATGAAGTTGGCAAGATAAGCACTCATAGTTAGAGTATAACTTAACAAGTGGGGGAGGAAGATGAAATAGAACCTACAAACATTCTCATGAAGCTACTTGATAGAGTGAAATTTGACTAGTTAAGATATTAGCTAGGGTTAAGTAACACCTCATTTAGATGATTAGCCTTCTTGCATAATCAAAATTGAGCCACCATTGATAGTTTTTAGGATGCACTTGCAGTTTTCATGGGTTTTGTAACAAACCACTGTTCCTTGAGTTTTTGTGTTAATGATTGTAATAGTCTTTCTGTGTGTTTGTGTGCATGTTTTGTTGACAACTTGTGTGTGTGCTCTATTTGGACTATGTTGGAAATGGTTAATTAGAATAGTAATAAATTTGTTGACCATATTTTTATATGTATTATGATTAAATGTTTAAATACATTATGCATAAGAAATATGATTTAAAATACATGTTGGGAATGTTTTAAAATAATAATAATAAATAATATATGGGAAAACAAAATATTTTTTGTTCTATTTCAACCAAGATGCTAAGAAGAAAAAGAAAAACAGAGGACAATACTCTAAGGTGTGCGTCAAGAGCTAAAACAAGTATGTTGAGATGCAAAAAAATGCTCATATTGAGGAACTTGACCTATGAATCAAGTTGGAGGAACTTGACCCATGAATCAAGGATATTGTGTGCAAATATTGTAGCTTTATATTTTATTATTTTATTTTATTTTATCTAAATATGATGCATTGCTCTTTTTAGTTTCAAATAGTAGAGTATAAGTACCCTCTCCATTTCTATAGAAAGGTCACATGATGACCTCTCAAGGCTTGTAAGATGTAGGGAAATTTCACATTGCTGATGACTTGCAAAAGAAGGTGCCTTATTTGATTATGTATCTTGAACTACCCTTGTCATGAATCTATTTGAAAACTCTTTCCTTGCATCTTATGACAATTCTGAATGATAAAGAGATAGATATTATGCTAGAATGTTTTGTAATTATCAAGAGGAATTGAACTTGAGATCTAGCAAAATATGAAATCTGAAATATTTAAAATTATTGATTTAGGAGCTAAACTTGCAACTTGTGAATATACATATTTTATTGATTCTTTTTATAGTGATCATGAAGAGAATTGAACTCATGATCCATTGCTCAAAGAGAGAGAGAGAGAGAGAGAGAACTTTAAAAAGAAAGAAAGAAATATGAATAGTCCCCAAGAAATCAGTTACAAGAAACCATTCATTATCCCTTATTCCACCTACAAATAGGAAGAGGAGGAGAGGGAAAAAAAGAGGACACACAAGGCAAAATTAGCTTTGTAGAACACAAAAAAAGAGGGATACAGCAACAAGGAGTGTGGCTGAGAAGGGAGAGAAGACTATCACTGCTACAAGAGATAACAAAGAGAAAGAAAACAAGTGTAGCATAGCAATCCAATATTCGGATAATTCCTCCTAGTAAGCAAGATATCTAAGTAAGGAGGTAAAATGATCCATCTTTGTTATGTTTGATAATGGCTAGCAAGGGCTGATTTTCCTAAACTTTTTTCTTCTTGCTTGTCTAACCACCTTCACAATGCTTGTATGAAAATATCAAGATTGTTGTTGTAAGCTTAGACTTTTTTCTGAAATCCTTTATTACCTTTTCTTTGGATCTCTTTGCCTATCCTTTGCACTCTCACACCTAAATGACTTGGATGAGAGTTGTTCTTGTAACGATTCAAAAACACCCATAACGATTTGGGGCATTTTTGGCAAAGGATTGCCAATAGGGGCTATGGATCCTTGATATGAGGATTGGTACCACTGGCAGAAAGTGAGAATATCCTTGGGCCCATCAATAATTATGAATGTTTTAAAATTGTTGAATTCTTGGATTTTGCTTGGAATTTGGTTGATGAACCCTCCCCCTTTGAATGCATAAATCTTGGATCTAAATCTTGAATTATACCTTTTTTTCCTATACCTTCTCAAGTCTGATTTTAATATCTTTCTATAAGTTGATGGAGTGGGGGAAAACCTAGGATGTTAATTTATGGTTGTGATTTATCTATTCTCTGCTATTGAACATATGAATTTCCTGATTAAATGATTATTGGTAAAATGGTTACAAGAGTTAAATTTAGATCTTGTTTTTGTGTGTGGCTAAAAATTATAAAATATTATTATGTGATTGAAGAAATATGACGTTATTAATTTATCTGCTTTTGTGGTCATTTCCTTGGTTTTCAAATGTGCAAATGATCTTGATTAAATATTTCTTTTTAGGTTGAATAATAAAAAGTTTGATGTTTTTAATCTAATGAATCTTGCACAGATATTTTACCATGCTTGTTTCAAAGCTAGATCTAGGCATTGTTGATTTCATTTTAATTTTATAGGATAACATTAGTGTGATGGTTGTAGAAAGAAAGCCACCTAGGCATTTTCTTCTTTCAACTTTATTTTTTTAGGGGGCTTCGGGTGTTAGCTCTTGCTCCTTATGAATAGGTGTTACAGGTTTTCTTCTAGGCACTTTGGTTCTCAAATAAAAATTTATTTTCATATCATGTAGTTGGAGTTCCAAAACAATTCAAACTTATGGAGGGTGTTGATCCACATTAAGTGTATCTTTAATTTTAGCAACTTGAGTGGCTTTCATTTTAAGGTTATCAAGAAAACATTAACCCTAAAACAACTTGCAAAGAGATGCTTTCTCTCTTGATGCATGATGTATTGGATGAGTTAAATGAATGCATTTTTTTGAGTTGATTTTTTTGCTTCTTCTTCATTGTTTATCTTGTGTCAACTCTAGGTATTGCATCCTGAAGGCTAGTAAGTTCCTTCCTTGGCTATAGAATTTTGAATTTTTATATTCCATATTTACCTCCTATATCTCTTTGATCATAGGCAAAGTAGGCTTGATCCTGGGCCTAATTTGAATTTTTCAAGTGTTAAAGAGGTCTTATTTGTGTTGTAAATTCATCAATATTGTAAATATTAAAATCTTTTGTTGGAGGATGGTCAACATGATGTCCTTGTATATAGGATCACTGTACAAGACTTAGATGACTCTATCACAATTTTGACACTTACTAAAATTACAATTATATTCATTTGAATACACCTTCTTAAGAAACTAATCTAGTGACTTGTTTGTTTTTTAAAATCCCATTTTTCTAATTTGTATATTTTTTGGACCCTTTGAACTCCTTCTAAAGTTGATTTCTTTTACAATGATTGTAACAAACCACTTTTCCTTGAGTTTTTGTGTTAACAATTGTAATAGTCTTTTTGTGTGTTTGTGTGCATGTTTTGTTGACAACTTGTGTGTGTGCTTTGTTTGGACTATGGTGCAAATGGCTAATTGGAATAGTAATAAACTTGTTGATCAAATTTTTATATGTATTATGATTAAATGTTTAAATAATTTATGCATAAGAAATATGATTTAAAAATACATGCTAGGAATGTTTCAAAATAATAATAACAATAAATATATGGGAAAACAAAATATTTTCTATTCTATTTCAATAAAGATGCTGAGAAACAAAAGAAAAAATAGAGGAAAATACTCTAAGGTGTGTCGCAAGAGCTAAAATAGGTATGTTGAGATGCAAACAAATGCTCATACTAAAGAACTTGACCTGTGAATCAAGTTGAAGGAACATGACCCATGAATCAGGGATATTGTGTGCAAATACTATAGCTTTATATTTTATTTTATCTAAATGTGATGAATTTCTCTTTTTAGTTTAAAATAGTAGAGTGTAAGTACCCTCTCCATGGCTGTAGAAAGGTCACGTGATGACCTTTCAAGGCTCGTAAGATGATGGAAAAATTTACATCGTTATCATGAATCTATTTTGAAAACTCTTTCCTTGCATCTTATGAAAATTCTGAATAATAAAGAGAGATATTATGTTGGAATGTTTTGTAATTATCAAGAGGAATCGAACTTGAGATCTAGCAAAATCTGAATTCTAAAATATCAAAATTATTGATTTAGGAATTGAACCTACAGCCTATGAATATACATATTTTATTGGATTTTTTTATAGTGATCATGAAGAGAATTGAACTCATGACTCATTACTAGAAGAGAGAGAGAGAGAGAGAGAGAGAGAGAGAGAGAGAGAGAACTTTAAAAAGAAAGAAAGAAATACAAACAGTTTCCAAGAAGTTAGTTACAAGAAACCATCCATTATCCCTTATTCCACCTACAAATAGGGAGAGGAGGAGAGGACAAAAAAACACACAAGGCAAAAGTAGCTAAGTAGGATAAAAAAAGGGAAATACAACAATAAGGAGTGTGGCTAGGAAGGGAGAGAAGACTACAGCTACTACAGGAGATAGCAAAGAGAAAGAAAACAAGTGCTACATACCAATCCAATATTCTAGTAATTCCTCCTGGTAAGCAAGATATCTACGAAAGGAGGTAAAATGATCCATCCCTGTTATGTTTGATGATGGCCAGCAAGGGCTGATTTTTTCAAACTTCTTTCTTCTTTCTTGCCTAACCACCTTCACAATGCTTGTATGAAATTATCAAGATTGTTGTTGTAAGCTTAGATTGTTGAAATCTTTATTACTTTTTTTTTTGATCTCTCTGCCCATCCTTTGCACTCTCACACCTAAATGACTTGGATGAGAGTTGTTTCTATAATGATTCAGAAACACCCATAATGATTGGGGGAATTTTTGGCAAAAGATTGCCAACAGGAGTCAAGGATCCCTGATATGAGGATTGGTACAACCGACAAAAAGTGAGAGTATCCTTGGGCACATGGATAATTGTGAATGTTTTAAAATTTTTGAATTCTTAGGTTTTGGTTGGAATTTGATTGATGAACCCTTCCCTTTTGAATGCAAAAATCTTGGATCTAAATCTTGAATTATACATTTTTCTTCCTATACCTTCTCAAGTCTAATTTTGATATCTTTCTATAAGTTGATGAAGTGGGGCAAAAACCTAATATGTTAATTAATGATTGTGATCTATTTATTCTCTGCTACTAAACATATGAATTTCTTGATTAAATGATTAATTGTAAAATGGTTACAAAAGATAAATTCAAATGATCTTGTTTTGTGTGTCGCTGGAAATTATAAAATATTATTATGTGATTGAACAAATTTGAGATTATTAATTTATTTTCTTTAGTGGTCATTTCTTTGGATTACAAATGTGTAAATGATCCCAATTAGATATTTCTTTTTAGGTTTAATTAAAAAAAAAGTTTGATTCCTTTTTTAATCTAATGAATCTTGCATAAGTATTTTTCTATGGCTATTTCTTTTTAAAAGTATCTCTTGATTCTTAAAATTAATATTGATTGACATGTTTCAAAATTGGATCTAGGTGCTGTTGATTTTGTTTTAATTTTATAAGTTAATGTTAGTGTTATTGTTGTAGAAAGAAAGCCAACTAGGAATTTTCTTCTTTCAACTAGCTTTCTTGGGGGCTTTGGGTGTTAGCTCTTGCTCTTTATAAATGGGTATTACAATGATTCTTTCACCAGCTAGCTTACTAACTAGACTACATATCATTGTTTTGGCCAAAAATATAATTTCTTTTTATCAACATCATATTTTCTCCCTTTGCTCTATATTGAGGACATTCAAATTTGGTAAATTGAAAAATCCATGCTTTAACACATGTCAACATTCATTAATTTCTAAAAGACTTTTCATCAAATGACTTCACCATGAGAAATCTTACATGCCATTAAAAATAATAGAACATTTAAACCTAAATGTCAATGATAGTTGGGAGTTAGATGAAGAGTTGTATCATGAGGATATGGAAGGACATCCTTGGAGCTTGAAAAGAGAATGAGTATATTTAAAAGAAAACATGGTGGTGGAGTGAGGAAGTACAACAAAAAATTCAAGATAAGAAGAAGTATTTTAAGGAGTGGCAATAGTAGGAGACATGATGACTTTGAAAGGTACAAGGTAGTGAAATATGTAGTTAAGAGGACAGTGTGCAAGACTAAATATAACACTTTTAACTCATTTTTTGAGAAGCTAGGTACTAAGGAAGGTGAGAAGTTGCTTTACAGGCTAGTCAAGGCTCAGAAACAAGATGTGCAAAGACTTTGAGCATATTAGGTGCATCAAGTCTAATGACGAAAGAATTTTTTTTATCAGAGAAGGAAATCTTGCAGTGTTGGAGAATGTGTTTTTAAGGACTACCTAATGAAGAATTCTCTAGAGATAAATTCAAAGATATGGAATTGACCATATCAATGACAAATTGATTTTTTACATTTGAAGTAAGGCAAGTGCTTGTGAAAATGAAGAATCTTAAAAAGTCATAACCTAATGGTATAGGTATGGAAGTCTATGGAAGATATAGGGATTACTAGGTTAACAAATTTTTTCAATAAGATTTGGGAGGGGAAAATGCTGGATGATTGGAGAAGCACTATAGTACCAATCTACAAGAACAAAGGAGACATCCAAAACTATAGGAACTATGGAGGCATCAAGCTTAGGAGCCATGACTTGAAGTATTGGGAAAGGGTTATAGAACAATGCTTAAGGCTAGAATCAATTGCTTTGTCACTTTGGTTTTATGCTTAGAAGATCAACTATGGATGCTATTTGCTTGCTATAATAGTTGATGGAGAAATTCAGGTGCATGACATCCAAGATATGTGTATTACTTTGATTTTGAAAGTCAAAATATTTTGTAGATGAAACATTTGCCTTTTAGGATCCTAATTGGAGTTTGGTTTTGCATTTTTTTGTGGCTATCTAACTATCATGGATCAATGGTGATCAATTGTTCATATCATGATTTGGTCATGATAATAATTTGAAGGGAGATTGTAAGGCTATCATGAGTCATGATACAGATTAAGATTTGAATGCAAGTTGCAACTTGACCACAAAAGAAAAAATTTTCCAAATGATACCACAATTTGATTGTGATTGGATAATAGGGTTGTGATGATGATCATGAGGGGCTTGCAGGTCATTGCAAACATTTTTTTCCTTTTTTTTTGGGAAAGAATTATTGTGATGTGAGATTTGAATTGTTGAATCTATTTGTTTGCTCAATCTAATTAAATATATTGTGAAT
>MNCI01003859.1:48788-62768 GCA_015680685.1 Gnetum montanum
TTCCCACTTACCGTTCACACCCTGAACCAATGCAACCTTGGTTACCAAACGCTATTCGTTATTGGGATCACCAAGTGTAATGCACGTGCTCGAAGCAGTCGTACTGAATGCACTTAACTATGGGAGAAGGGTTGAGAGAGATTTAATAACTAATAAAGCATTTAAATGATAAACAATAAATAATAATAAGTAAAGTCCTATCTAGCTTAGTCCATGCATTGCAAGGCTTATCCAAGAAGTTCATCTTTATTTTCATACACAAACTTGTGTTCAGGTACAATATTTGCTCGAATAAAGATCCGTTCACTTTGGAGTTCCTACTACGGGCACATGGAAATTATTCTATCTCTGGAGAGGTAAAACTGCAAGAGTTTCACTACGGTCTAGGCCTAAAATGAGAAACAAGGGAGAGCCACCTCTTATTTATAGATTTGACGATGCACTGCAATATTGCGTCCCATCAATAGCTTAGATAGTTTATGCATGTGCAAAGAAGATTAGATAATGAGTCTATAAAAAAAGGATGCTACATCAATGTTCTAGGAAAGCTGCTCATCATCATCATCATCATCCTAGCCTTGTTCCAACAAAATGGGGTCGGTGACATCAGTTCTTTTTCACTATTTGCAAATGACATGAGAAAGGTTGCTACATTGTTGTTCCAGGAAAGCTACTAAAAAGCAAAAAATGACATGAGAAAAAATAATTGAAGATGATACAAAGAAATTGCAAATAACCAAGGATCAAACTCTTCATAGAGGTGAACGATGAAAAAAACTATATTAGATAAACTAAAAGTGGCATTTTAGATGGTTTGGCCATGTTTAAAGAAGATTAGATAATGAACCTATCAAAAAAGTTTGCCACATCACAGTTCTAAGAAACCTGCTGAAAGGAAGACCAAAAAAAGATATGAAAAGAAACTATGAGAGCAAATATGAAAAATTGCATATAGATGAAACTTTAGCTCTTTATAAAGGTGAATAGCGAAAGAGAACTCATGTAGCCAACTCCATATTGCTAAGACAAGTCTAGGATGATGATGACTAGAATGCATAATTATAGTTTCTTCCATAATCAGAATGGGCTGTTTAGTCACATATTATGGCTATAGTAGTCTTTTGGGTTTTTTCTCAAGTAGTACAAGAAAACGTTAGCAGTGTAGCTTTTCTTACTGCACCATTTGCATTTTTGCTGTTGATTACTCGAGTTCCCTTGTTACTTTGGTCTAGTTTTATTTTGGTGGTTTGAGGCTTGCCTTGTGATTTTTTGCAGAGAATGATTTTGAGGCTTGTGTGGTGGTTGCTAGAAAATTGCCCATATTGCTTTTGCCTCGACCTTTGGTTGTTCCCTGATCCAATATCATAAGAGAATTGAGTTTTAGCAATGCTCAGATTCTTGCTAAGTGATCCAAAGGTTATTTATGTAAGTTTTCATACTAAACTATTGGCAGCCATAGATTAGCATTTTTGAGTGTGATCTATGGCAAAGGCTTTACAGGATTTGGCAAAAAGCTAGATATGTATTGGTGGAACATGAAACATGTATAAAATTTGGAATGTTGTACGAGCATGTGTTTAATGTAATATGGAAGGAAAGAATTGCTAAATTTTTAAGGATATTAAAAATAGCCTAAAGACAGAATGGGATTTAGCGCCACCAATGTTGTTGAACCTAGAAAAATTAAATAGGTGCAAATTGAAGTTAGGAAATAGTTGCTACCATTACCTTGATATTTTCAATTTTGACTATTTTTTTTTAGCAGGGATGAAGATACAATATGATTTCTAAGATGATCCTGGGTTGATTTCTAAGATGACAAATATTTTTTATTTTATTAAATAATATATTATTTTTGTAAGGTGTTTGGTTCTTAGGTTATAAGACCTAGGTTCAAGCCTAGGCATGGCCACTTGAAAAGAGGTTAGGCCTTTACTCATTTATGGACCCTTCCAAGACCCTATTTGTTGAGATGAGCATTAAGCCTTTGGATGATGATCCTTTTTTTAATCCACACCTATTCAAAAAGGTAAGTTTTCCATTAGTGTGGAGGCACATATTATGTTTTTTCATTTGCCAATCCTTCCATCAACCTCTAATGTTTACAGTAGCCGAGACAAATCTTCAACATAATATCTTTAGTTTGATCAACAAAATGTCTGATGGAACCAGTTTCATAGTTGAGTTTGTTCATCTTTGAAATGAGATTTCCATGCTGTTCTTTGAAAAAGCATTTCTAAGAACAGTGAAATTTCCAAAGACAGTTATGATATACTCAACAACCTTTTTGTATTCAGGAGCTACTGTGCCTCATCATTTCAGTCATTTTCTCATCTACAAAATTGCTATGCTGTTTCTTGATCCACATTTGAAAGTGGAGTTTGTTTCTTCCTCAGATAATCTGCAAAGAGATCGGAGATCAACATTACAATCGAAAATTCCACGTCCTTGTAACCCCACTCCACCGTGGGGAGTGTGTCCAGGACCAGGCCCAAACACCCCATTCCCAAAAACCATCCATCCTTATTCTAAATTCTACTAGCTCTTGATGGGCTATAACAAAACGACCTTCCCGGTACTATACCTCGGCATAGTGCCAAACAAAAAAAACCACAAAGCTCGACAAGATCATGCCCACAAAACCCAAGGAGTCTCAGACTCCCAAACATAACAACTCAAAAACACCTGTGCATCAGTCCCTGATCAGTTGCTACAAATCAGTTCGTTGGCAGTCTGCTAGATTGGCAATCTGCTGGATATCTGCCTCCCTCTCTATCCAATGCATTTCCCAAATTGCCCTCTCTTCAGCCCTTGCATTTTTGGCCTCCGTCTTACTTGCCTGTGCAATCAGTTCTTTGATCTCCCTTGGCGCTGCAGGTACCATCGAACTCTCCTCCTCCTGCATCACCCGCAAAGAGCTTGGCCTTGCTTCCGTCCTTGACCCATTACTCTCTTGCTGCTCCTACATCTTGAAGCTTTGTTCTCCAGTGCATACCTTGTCTATCTTCTAACATAGACCCACTTCTAACATAGACCCACGCCAGCAGCCTTACCTCATTCGGGACCACCAGATCTTCACAATGCCAGAATCGGCCCTGGATGCTGGCCCATCTGTTTACGCCTCAGACAATCCAACAGAAACCATGGCACATTCACCTGCAGACTATGTTTTAGACTTCTCATCATCCTGAAATGCACTCCCAGTAGCTTGTGTGGGCACCTAGATTGCACCAAAAAATAATCAATTAGCATAGTTGCGGCTTGCCAAATTGGTGGCGACACCGACTTCCTTATATGCCCACTAGCTGTCTTAGGCACCATACCATACCCCAAAAGAACTCCACAGCATGCCTTTGGCTATTTAAGGTTGGCACAATCACCTCACCCTCCCACAGCATTCCGATCACCTTCACCATGGCTGGCTTCGTTCCCGGAATATCGTTTCAGCCCCATTCCAATTGTCAAAGAGAACATCCTTGCCCACCCTGCCCTCTCAACCAGCCGCCAGAGCTCCACGTTGTCCCTGAACTCATTGACAGCTATGAATTTTTCATAGATGTTATTTCTTAATTTTTCTTTCAATTTATTTTACCTATAAGCTTATTTGTATTTGTTTCTGCAGGCTTGAACAAGAACCTTGTTAGGATACTTTCAGAGTCTGCAACGCTAAATTTGTTAACTGTAAAAGATATCTACCCTGCCTCAGATGGCACCAGAAAGGTATCCTAGATTCCTGTGAATCCTGACTACCGTACATTCTTAATTTCCCCAAATGACCAAAACTTCACATCTATAACTTAAAAATTTATATTGTTAACTTCATGATCAGGAATGTTTGACTGATTGCGCTCATGGCAGGAGGCTTCAGGTTCTTTTCTATTTGGAAGATGGGTTGATCGCAGAAACTGTCATAATTCCATTTGAGTCAGGCCGAACAACTATTTGTGTGTCCAGTCAAGTAGGGTGTGCAATGAACTGTCAATTTTGCCATACTGGAAGGTGATTCAAAAATTTAATTAAGTTGCATGTTCGTTGAGGGTTTACTTTCAAAGGATTGTATGCATGTGCTTGGGAAGTTGTTTTTAGTTTATTGGAAACTCTGCTGATTCTAAACAACTTCTCTGTAGGATGGGATTAAAGCGAAATTTGTCAGCTGCTGAGATTGTTGATCAGGTTGTTCACGCTTGTAGAATTTTCACTGATGAACTTGGGCCTTTGACAAACATTGTCTTCATGGTATAAAGTTATTGTTCGAGACACTGACCTTGATTCTGGCAAGGAGCAATAAGATTTTTAAGTTGCATCATGTAATACAGATAAAGTCATTCCTTGCAATTCAATTATCGGTAATCGTCTGATAGTTCTAATTTTCATAAAGAGATGGGACATCAAACTTGATAATTGTTTTTAAATTTTGAATCCATACAGTAGCCAAGAAGAGATACATGGTTTTAGGCACCGAGGATGATGATTTGGCGATTTCATCTAATATTATGGGCAAATTTCCAACAACAGGCAATTAGATCCCATGATTTTTGCTTGAATGTATATATTTCTTCTTGATGGTCCGATTAGTATCCATGAATTATTGTCTTATTTTGGATTGCAATTTGAGCTCCAATTCATTATATTCTCTACGGGTAATTGTAACTTGAAGGTACTTTTACACATATATCTAATATAGAGTTTGAAATAGTTGTATCAGTCTTTTTTAACCTGGTAAGTTTGTTACTGACATGGATCTTGATAAATTTAACCAGCAAGATGAATTGTTTGCCTGCCAGGGTATGGGAGAACCATTCCATAATATTGATAATGTGCTTACAGCTATGAAGATTATGGTTGATGGCCATGGCCTTCATTTCAGTCCCCGGAAAGTGACAGTTTCTACCAGTGGTCTTCTGCCACAACTTAAACAATTTCTAGCTGAATCTCCATGTGAACTAGCTGTCATTCTTAATGCAACAACGGATGAGGTTTTTCCTGTTACATGCATTTAGAAAAAATTTACCACAATCTGGCAGCTGTTTCAATGAAAGTTACTCGATAGAGAATTTTAATTTGGATGATTTGATTCTTCGCTGTGAAGAACATAAAATGTCTCTGGCTTTTCATTTTTGAATTATTTTTGTTATAGGTCTGTGTTGCAGTGAGCTCTAATGCTGAACTATTGGAGGTCACCGTTACCATTGAAAATTTTTAACACCAAAATGTGATCGTGCAGGTTAGGAATTGGATAATGCCCATCAACCGCTCAGTGCCCTTCTTACCGTGATAAGAGAGGCAACTAGCCATAGGCATAATTACAAAGTTTTGTTCGAGTATGTGATGCTTGCGGGAATTAATGACAGGTTTGAAATCTTTTCTTACTAGTTTATCATCTACTCCCTTTGCATAATCCCTGCCCATGTTAGGGTGAATCCTATAAATATGATTCTTTCATTTTCAAAAATTTCAGTTGGTAAAAAGTGATTTCCTTCTTATTTTCCTTTCAGAAACTTAGGACTATCATCAAATGTTAAACTTTAGGTATAGCAAATGCAAATTTGAACTATAACTCTACAAACTTTTACAAGATACTGTTCTACTTGTTTCAGTTTGGATGACGCAAAACGACTGGTTAGTAGAAGGGATTCCCTGCAAGATCAATCTCATTCCTTTCAATCCTCACAGTGGATCGCTGTTTCTTCCAAGTGCAATGGAGCAAATCTTAGCATTCCAAAAGGTTGTATCAGATTCTGGGATAGTTGTATTTATCCGCCATAGCCGTGGCAATGACAAAATGGCATCTTGTGGGCAACTTGGAAATCCAGGAATATCTCAACATTCACCATTGCGTAATCAAAGATTTCAAAATGCCATTTTAGCATGTGGGACAGAAGCCATGGTTAATACAAGTTAATAAAAACCCAAACTGGTTGGTGATGACAAATTATGACAGACCGTGGTTACCTATGCATCAAAAGAATTTTGTTTGTGATTCTGAACGTGTTTGGGTACATGTGCCTCAAGAAAAAGTGGGGTCGGGTCGGGTTTGTAGCTGGGATGTGATAGAAAAAATTTAAATATATTAGTTTTTTTAAAAAATTAAATCTCATATATTATAAAAAAAACATTGTAGAATATAGAACAAGTACAATGTAAATCCAAAATATTGTTAATGCTTAATTTCACACAAAAGATTGCAATATCACCACCATTACACTGAAGCAAGAAAATTTGCAAAGGTATGGAGGGCATCAAATCCATTTCCTTACTCAAGAGCCATAATTTGCCTAAACATATAATTTTTGCAGCAACCAAAATGACAGCAATAAAATGAAACCCTTTGTTACTCAATCCAATCTTTTTAAAAATGAAATTAAGCCTCAAGCCTTAACCAAATTTATAACAAATCATGTCTGCTAATACTTTTGTTCAACAACGACGTTTGAGTAGTGCCATAGGGCCATGTTGAAGACAACCACATTATAAGAAGATACAACTTAACTAAACTAGGCAGAGCGGAGCAACTCACCTCACCTATGGTGATTGAAAACCTTTCAAACAAGGGGGAATTGGCACTAGTCATTATGAAGGGAAAAGTAAAAACAGAGCGCCATGAGCTTGCATATCCTGTGTTTTCTGTAGGCATATGTGTTATGCCGATGCCATGAATCTTGATTACTTACTGGCCACTTAATAATGAAATGAAGTTTCTGGGAAGACTCAGAGCGGGAGAAGACAAGTATGATTTTAACGCACAGACATCGAGAACAAGGCAATAATAATATCAAGGCAAGGCAAGGCGACCATTTCAATGTATATGTACAGATCCAGACAAAATTTCATTAGAAATTATGAAATACGAACCCATTGCGAATTTAATGTGCTTCTGTACGCGCTCCTGACCTGAATTCAACGTGAACAGTTCGTGAAAATTTATCTGAAATCAGGAATCTCCGGCGTAAACGTGAACAGTTCGTGAAAATTTATCTGGAATGGGAATCTCCCGCGCATAAGTGGTTACCATTTCCGAGAAATTAAAAGTTAAATACCTGGTAGTGGGAATTGACGTGGTTACCATTTCCGAGAAATTAAAAGTTAAATACCTGGTAGTGGGAATTGACGTTAATGCTGAAGATAAACGTGGACTAAATACCGTGGTGTATAATTTGCAATAAAATATTAAATCATTTGAAGGTCAACCACATTTTTTTTGTAGGGGAAGGGGTCTGTGCAGATCCTGAAACTGTTTTGAGTACTTGAACCTCGAGGACATATAACAGGCAACTTGATACTATGCTGTGATTTAAAAATACAAACCGTCAGAAACTATCTTGAATTCTCAACTCAAGTTGATTTATTTCATTGTATTGTATGGTATGCGTTATGCCATTTTTTTTTTTTGGAACTCAAAAATGATATTAATAATAAGAAAAAAAAACATTCATGAATACATTACATGTTGAACAGAGTACAAAACAGAGAAGAAAAACTTTTTTATTTTAGGATATCTATTTAGGTGTGTTTTTAGAATCGATATGGAAAAACCAAGATAAAGAAAATTAAAAGTAGGATGGTTGCTGAAGTTGTTCAAATCTCTACTCACCTTCTTTAACTTTTGTTAAAATTAATGGATGAGGAAGAAGAAAAATGAAGAAAAAAAAGAAGGAAAATGAAAAAAAAAATCACATTAAAACCAAAAGAAAATAACGTGGCAAATGAAATAAAAAATCATAGTAACTACAAATAAAATAAAAAGTGATAGAATCTAAGTTAGAAAAAAATTTTAAAAATAAACAAAACATAGAAAATGGTTAACTATTAAAAATAGAATTTTAAAAAAAATGAGAAAACGAAATAAAAACCCAAAAAAAAAAAGGTTAGTGCATAATGCAAATAAATTTTGAGATCGTTAGCTTCTTTAGGAACATTATTAAAGATGAAATTATTTTTAGTATTTTCAATAATCGTTGCTAGTATTTATTGAGATATATTTTTTGAACAAGAAGAAGATACTCTTTGTGTGATGGTAGGTAAAATTAATTATGTTGAAGTAGTTATTTATAATAAATTACCTAATTTTTGTAATTACCATCATCATTAACATATTGTTTAATCAATATCCAACTTTGTAATGTTTTTTATTTTTCACTTTTTTGGGGGAGGGGGAGGGTGGGTATGGTGGTGTTTTAACAATATTCACCCCAAAGACATATAGTGCAATTAGAACTTTGTAACTTAGCATTACCTAGCAAAATCAAATTCATAACTTGGAGCTTTCAAATGAAGAGTCTTACTACTAGGCTAACACCTCATTAGTGCAAATTACTTGTAGAAATTGAGCAAAAACAAGTTCAATATGTTCATCTAATATATCTCACAACTAATAATGATAAATTCAGTTTTACGTAAGTCAAGTGAAAGGTAAAGCAACTAAAGGGTACTTCATCAATTCAAACTATAGACAAGGTTAAGCAAACTCATGAAATTTGATGAGCTTGGTAAGTGTTATGAAAAGTTCAAATGTTTCTTTTCTAAAAGTTGATGTGTCAAAGACAATACAAAATTTGACTATTTTCACTTCAAATCAATTCAATGCTTAAGACACTTAAAAATACCTTTGCTAACTAAAAATTTCATTCTCTTATGATCTATTAAAATAATATCTTTTCTCTTCTTATTCTTTTATGTTTCAAGCAATACTCTCCTCACAACTCATATTCATTTGATATTATAGTTGTTCAATTTCTTTTAATTTATTTTTTCAAAAAGGTTTTGTATCAGCTGTGTCCCACTTAAGAGGGGTGGGTGGTGGGGAACACGAACATGTAGTGTTGGAACTTAAACTAGATGACTATATGTACCAAAAGGTGTTAATCTAGTAGCTAGTTTAACTATATATTTATATATTATTTGGCTCAGAGAATCTTTTATAATTTTCAAATTAAAAAATCTCAAATTAATTCATTGAGAATTGATTTTCCAAGGACAAAGTCTACATTAAAAAGTAGTTGGCCTCTCTACAAAACCCCCAACCAAAATAATAATTCTTGTGAAAAAGTTTTCTTATCCCAACTTTATAACGATAATTATTTGTTTACCATAAAGCTTCTCTTTAATTTTTATGATAGGAGAAAAAAAACATAACTAGGAGAACTTTCCCTTATGATAAAATTATTTTACGATGACCGAGAAGAAGTTTCTTGGATGAAGGTGGTAGTTGGCCTCTCAACCAAAATAAGACTCTTAATTTGGAAACTCCAACTTATGAGTCCAATGTTTTTTGGCAATACTAAGTTATAAAGTTCTAATTTGACTATATGTTCAATGTGCAATTATTTTCCAGCAAAATGAGCATACTTATTGTATTATTTCGAGTTAAATATCAAATTCTCAAAGATGTTGCTTTTCAATTATAACTTTAACCAAAAAAGCTTTGAGTCAAAGTTGAACAATTAATTTGTTTCTTATAGTATTAATTTCTTTTTATTTTGGAGGCTTAAGTTGGGGAAGTTATTAGTTTTTATTGCTATTTGTTTATTATTTTTGATTGATGCTTTCATTTATCTTTAAAGAGTATTCTCCTTCTCTTTATAAGAAAATCTTAAGTAAGAAGTGAAAACTTGTGAGGGTAAGGCATGATCCTTTTTTGACTCTAAAGGGGAGGTTTTTAAGGATTGGTTGTAAGGATGATTTGATGTACTCTATTTTTTAAAAATTATTGTTCATTTTTTGGGGACTGACACATCACTCATAATCTTGCTCCCTCAAAATTTAACTATATATCTTAGAGGCAAATATTGTTAAAAAAATGTTCAATTTCAACATCTTCTCTAGATGGGGGAAGGGGTGTGTGTCTGTGTTGGAAACCAAAATAAGTAAAACATGGTTACACCTCAAGATATATAGTCCAATTAGAACTTTATATAACTTAGCATTGCACACCAGAATTGAACCCATGACTTGGAGCTTTCAAATTATGTGAACATTCCCTTTAGATGGGGGGAGAGGGAAGGATGTTGAAATCCAAAATAATTGAAACATAGGTACACCCCAAGATTTATAAAAGTTTATAACTCAGTGCTACCTAGTAGAATCAAATGTGCAACTTGGGATTACCAAGCCAAGAGTCGTACCACTAGGCTAACATCTCATTGTTCATATCCCCTCTAGATGATTATATATACCCCCAAGACATATTGTCAACACAATACTTTCATTGAACTTAACAATGCATTAGATGGACATACCCATTACCCATTACCAACTAAGCAATGTCTTACTAATAACTCATGGATAAAGTGAGGTCTCAAAACTAGAACTAGATGACTTGTGTAGAGAGTATGGCTTGTTGATGGTTCAAGACTGCTTCCCTTCTAAAACAGGGATTGGAAGAAGTGTGGTGATCCTTACAGGGTCTATGCTATCTTAACCATCACTAAAGAACTACCTTGATTCCCATGTACTACATGATAAGGATAGGTAGGCTTGCAGAGAAGCTCTAGCTCTAATGCTTAGGGCACCACCCTTCTTTATGGAGCAAGGCTTAGGGCTAGATGCAATAGAGCAGGAATGTATCTTACCTCTATTAAGGTAAAGATGTCTCTATGCGTATGCTAATGTTCTTGAGTATGTTATGTATGTCACATTGGTTTAGTCACTTATATGATAATAAAGACATCATCTTGATGTCCCTAACCATATACTAACATGTGGCACGTGAGTTGTATACTTATGTTGTGCTCTAAAGTTCTTGAGAATGTTGAGGTGTAGTTCTTCTTAAGTTCACTTTGGAACATTTGGCTACTTTTGGACTCTTAGGTGATGCTTTCCTAGAGCAATGCCATTACACTTGATATTAGAGCCAAGGTTTTTCTTCAAGTAGAAGACACATTTAGATACTTTTGCAAAGCAGTTATGAGGGATAGATGAGATGTCTAAATATAAGTGAATAGATCCTAGTCTTAGTCATGTAGAGGATTAAATTGTGTGAATAGTTTCTATTAGTATATGACATACACATGCTTCATCTACCTTGAGCTAAAGGGCTCTAAATGACTCTCAAGTTTATTGGTTACAAGAGTGCTTATCATAAGTGGATGATGTAGTCATGTGTCATCTATTGAGAACAGAAATGATTAAATGATTCAAGAATTAGTTGATTCTAAGGAAGTTCTATTCTATTGCGGTGCTTTCTTACACAAAACACAAACATGCTTTAACTCAAAATTTTATACTAAGAAATTATGTGGTGTGTGATAAAACATCAATAATACAGGCTATGTTGATGTAGGCCCATTGATGTAACTTGTTAGTATCCCTATTGATATCTTGAAATGCGTTGATGTAGATATGTTGATGCTAATACTGACATTACCTATATAAATGCACACACCCCTTGCATTTATGATATCTTTCAATCATTTTCTTAGCCAAACTCTTCTAGTTTCTTCCTATAAAAGTTAGAATATTTTTTCCTCTAAGTGCCCATAGCATGGATTCAAGTGATTGTATGACACTTTATTTGAGTGCATCTACACTTGGACACATTTGCATGCGCAAAAATAAAATCAAGTTTTCTTCTAACTACTACAACACTTGGATTAGTATAACTTTACTTTCCTACAATTTACTTTACATGCAATTTAATTTCTTATTCTTAAGTAATTAATATTATCGTTTGTAAGTAATGTGAGTACGACCACTTCAAGCAAAATATACTAATAGTTAGTAATCCCAATATTGGATAGTTGGTATGCCTAGAAGTATATGTTTGGTAATCCAACAATATTAATATAAATTCAGGATGTGTATAGAAAGTGGGAATTGATACTCTATGGTAGGCTAGTTAGTTAATTAAGTAGTTAATTGATTAGTTAATTTAAATATTAAATATTTATTTACGTAATCATTTATTAAGTAGAAAGAATAATAAAAAGCATAAAAATAAATATCTTATGCCTCAATCACACTTAACCATACACATAGATTAACACGAGTGTTAATTGAGAAGACAATGACTAACAATTACAAATTTCACTATTTAGGAATATCAACCACTTAGGTAAATGAAGTCCACAAAATTTGGTTGAATCACATGTACATGCTAGTAATTTGTATGGTTGGGCTTAGGGAATACCTACTACTCATCATTGGTGTCATTGTTGGGGACTTAGTTTAGCTAATTGCATTAAGTATTAGTAGATAATGAACTCATACAAAGTTGTTCTAAGGAAAAAAAATAAATTATCTTTTAAAAATAATAATATATTAGTGCACACTTTATCAAAATAACTAAGATGGCTTCTTCTCACAAGAATGATTCACCACCACATGTTGATGATTCCAATCAATAGCATGATAGATCCAAAAGAACTAGTGGTGAAAAACATCAACAACTAAAAGTGGTCTATGCACATTTGGATTCCTACTATCCGGATTTCACTTTCATTCTTCATCAGGATGAACAGCTATGCTAGAGAAATATGGAGGGTAACATTATGTTACCTCTTGATTAGTCTGTTCCTTCAATGCTTATGGAAAATCTTATGAAGTTGGGGATCAAAACATCAAGCCTAGAGTATGAGGTAATAGACCATACCTTTAGGGATTATTAGCCAATAGATGTCCACCTTAGAAAAGATTGATATATGAAGGCACACTATGAAGCATGCAAAGAAAGAAGGTCCCAACATCATTAGTTTTGTAGTCACAAACGAAGGGCATTGAATTTTTCTTAGGGAAATCTCAACATTAATATTTTCCTCCTTTTGGTTAGGAAGACACATTTCATCAATGGTTACAATCAACCTTGGTGAATAACTAGGGTGAGGGGGGGACAAAGTCTAAAACCAAAAGAAATTCAAGGCAAATGTCTCCTAGCTGTTCATTAAAAGAAAAAGGAAAAGAAAGGAGAAAGAACAATCAAATAATCATAGGAGAAGGACCAATAGACATCACTCTCCTAGCCCTCCATAGTCACCATCCTCCTTGTTGTCAAACTTTGATAGGAAGAACCATGGCAAAGATTAAAGAAAAATAATCAGTGATGAGTGGCAAGGTACCCCTACACTCAACCATACGAATACGAGCGTGCATGCGCGATCCGGTCGAACTCCGCAGACTAAATGCCTTAACACCACAAGAAACACTTGGGGTTAATCGTTCGTTGTCTTCCCAGGCTTGCTTGTAAGTGTCACGATGTATGGTTAAGCAAGTTTGAGGTATGTGATTTTTTTGGTATTTTCAGGTTTATCGCCTAAGCTATGGGAGAAAGGGTTGAGAAACTAACTAACTCTAACTAATGACCTAAGTCTAAATTAACTAGCGTCAGCATCCGTTCCCACTTGTCGGACACACCCTGAACTATGNTCATAGACGTTCGTAATCAAGTCGTACTTGTGCACACTAGGAAAGTAGTAAATAAATAACAAATAAAACCACGTGCTGCAAGGTTTATCCAATCAAGTTCATCTTTATTGCCGTACACAACTTGGGTTCAGGTTACAAGCTGCTCGAATAAAGAGCCATTCACTCTAGGACTCCTACTACGGGCACATGGGAAAAATTCTAACTCTGGAGTGATCAATCTGCCAGAGCTTTGCTACTTCTAGCCAGGATTAGGAAATGAGGGGAGTGTCGCCTCTTATTTATAGATATGGCAACGGACCACGATATCGCGTACACGATATCGTAGGGAAAGACGCGGTATCACGGCGGTCGCGATATCGCGGCACAGTGCATGTCGCGTCTCATCATACCCCCATGACTGAATGAAAACTCATCCTCGAGTTCCTTACAATGATATCAGGTAGGTATGGGATTATTAGGGGAAATGGAACTAATGGGATGACATGTGAATGGGTCCTTATTACAAGACTTGACAAAACTGGTGTTCATGACAACAAGGGTGAACACCTTATTACAATGACATTAGGCCACTTTTGGCAGCTGAGAGAAAAGTGGAGAGAGAATAGAAGAGAAGAAGAGAGAAGA
>MNCI01003864.1:0-29384 GCA_015680685.1 Gnetum montanum
TCTCTAAAGTATTATAGAAGGCTTTATTTAGAATAATCATGGCTTTGATGACTCATTTTGAATTAGAGCTTTATCAAATGGATGTGAAAAATGATATTTTCCTAAGGATTTCTCTTAAGATAGTCACTTGACTTGCAAGTTAGATAAGTAAAGCAAGTTTCCCAAGAATGGTATATAAAGTTTCACAATGTTATGATACCTTAAGAATAGTGGGAGTAAATTATTCTCTTGATCTTATACATGAGTGACATTATACTTACTAGCATTGACTTGGGCTTATTCCTTTCTCAAAAGGTTTAAGATGTAGGATAGCTTGCCTTCTTGAAAGGGGATGAAGATCCTTGTAAAGCAATGCCCATGGAATTTCTTAAAGATAGAATTTAATACATGTGATAAAGTTATTTCACAAGCATGATGGTTAACAAATGCTATCTTTAGTTTAAAATTCATTGGATCTATAGTAAGGCTAACAAGGAATTATTATGGTAACTTAGCTGTAATTTTATCTTATAATAAGAGTGGTGAAAGTGGAAGCTACAACAAACATATTGATATAAAGTACCTTGCTGTTAAAGATAGAAATAAAGCAGCATGAGGTTGATATTCACCATAGTAGTACTAAGCTGATTATTTTTATCCATGACTAAAGCATTACTAACAAAATGACATACAAATCATGTGGATTATATGAAACTTGTTTAATTCACATATAGTTTGTTTCTTACTCTTATATATACACCATTAAAGGAGTTTTGGATAATAAATGGCATATTTGAAGTGCACATAAAGTTTATGCCATATCCATTGGAATAACTAAAGTAGGACCTAGAATGATTTATCAAACATCATTCATAAAGAAATAGCTCATAAAGAGTTCACTTAAGAAGTGCCATGCATTGTAATACATGGAAAAAAATATTGAAACTTGTGGATATGACTACCATGATTCATGTATTGAGACTATTTATTTGAATTAGAGTTATAACTAGAGGCAAAGCATGGCCATGATATAGTTGTAAACATACAATGCTGATCAAGTGGGCCAAGTGGGAGAATGTAAAAATAAATAACCCATTTTTATAAGTAATGGTTAACTAAAGATTTGTTATCTTGTAACAATTATCGATATGGTTATGACAATCTAACACTACTCTAGTTATGGAGCATTAATGCTTTTATGATGGAGGGAAGCACTAATGCCACTCTTTTCAAGGTTGTTGGGGTCCCTTACCTAGCCTAGAAAATGTGATTTCCCTACTATCAAGGCAATTGAATGAAATGCAAATAAGATCTAATTTAGTTGTAGCTATAGGCATAGGCAAGAAGATCTTCAATAAAGCTCATTGAAGCATAGTTCAAGTTGTCAAAGTTATTCAATTGTATTTTGAGTTTACAAAGCTTTTAAGATTCCGCTGTGCTACTTTTTTACGATCCATAAAATTTAACAGATCTAACTTCAAATCTCCATGTATAGGCATTTACATAGTAAAAGAATGAGAGTTTATATGATCCAAATAAATATAATCTTAAGTAAATATTTGAAATTTGATTAGTCTGGTTTTGAATTGATTAGGTTGTTGCTATGACTTGTTTGCACATTTAAATATGCCATCTTGCCATAAAGTGTAAAACCCATTTGGGGATTACTTTCAAAAAAGCAAATGCTTAAATGGATGTTGATTGTCAAAAGAAAAGACAAATCACTAAGAGCTACATAAAGCTACTACAAATCAGAAATTGCTAGTTTAGCAACTAATTCGAAGCTACCATTTTTATCAAGTTGTTAATGAAAAATTTCAATGATCAAATTCAATAAAGAACATGTAAATAGTAGTTTGCTAATAGATAAAATTTGAACATTAAGTACAGAACATTTGTAGGAAAAATAGAAGGCATAGAGAACTAATTTGAAGCTACCATTTCTTTCAAGCTATTAATGAAAAATCTCAAAAAAATTTTAATGATCAAATTCAATAAAGAACATGTAGATAGTAATTTGCTAACAACAAAATTTGAATATTAAGTACAAAACATTTGCAAAACAAAAAAAAAAAAAACCAAAAAAGAAGGGCTAGAGAGCCAAGATATCGAGCACTCACCATGTCATACTTTTACAGGTTGATCGATTTGTTGTGAGCTTAACTTGCTTCCCTATGATAAAAAAAAATTATTCTTATAGTCTAGGGAGAAGGAGTAGCTCAAAAAATTGATGGCTGATGAGCGGCTAGGTATCCCTACCCCCAACCATACGAATCACGAGTGTTCACGCGCGACTCGGTCAAAATCCGCAGACTGTAAGCACTTAACATACACCAGACTTCTAACCAGTGAAACCTTGGGTTGGAATGGTCGTTGTCATCCTAATCTTACTTGTGAAGTTCTATTACGTTGGTTAAGTGTGAATAAGGCTAATGATTTTTATATATTTTTAATTATCTTTTTTCGGTGACTAAGTAAGGTATGGAAAGTAATGAATAAACTATTATCTAATCTCTAATTATCCTAGTGTATATTCTAACTACTCCGAGCATAAGTATTCAGTCCCATCTTCCAAGCACATTCTGAGCATTTTCTAACACTGCTGGGTTACCAGACATTAAGCATCGCTAGGCTTACCAAGTGTTTGGATTACGTTCGAGATGGTCGTACTTATGTCTTTAGTAAATTACGAATGAACACTAACGATTGGAATTATAATAATGAAAACATAAATAACTAACAAGTAACTAATAAAACATTAACAAGTAATTAATAAAGCATAACATATTAAACTATTAAAGCAACAAGTAACTAATAAAGCATAAACATTTTAAACTATTAAATGCAAGAAACAACTAAGTCCAAATGCTGCAAGGTATGCATGAACAGTTCGTCTTTATTGCCGTCATGCCAATGGGCTTAGATACATCAACGCTCGAATAAAGATCTGATCGCTTTTCATACACCTGCGGGCACTTGGAAAATATTCTATCTCTTGCGAGAGCAAACTGCAAGAGCTTTGCTATCACTACTCAAAAAGATGCCTAAATGCGGTTTTAGGCCCTCATATTTATAGGCCTGGAAGGGTGGCTGCGTAAATGGGACCATGTCAACGTAGGGTAGCTACGTCGATGGGCCCGCATCAACACGGCCGCGTATACGTGACCCCGTATACACGGCCCAGTCGACGCATTGACTTTTGACACTTCATCAACGACTATGGTGAGTGAGGAGTTCCCATTAAAATATGGAACATGAGATAACAACAACATTTCTTGCATGAATTTGTAGGATTCAACAAACAATAGATGCCAAGATATAGACCATCATCCATCTACCATCATTGATTTTTACAATGACTTTTTCCATTCACATGTAGCATATGAAAGGATATCGACTTCCTATTGGTGATATGTTTCTTTTATATCCACTTGATAAAACTTTTCAACCAAACATATCCATTTCTTTCACTTTCCTTCAATTTTTATTAAATGATATCATTTACTATTAACATTGTTAATAATGATTCATTTATGATTAATCTACCATCATTGATTTTTAAATGGTTTTTCCCATTCACATGCAACACGTGCAAGGAGATTCACTTGCTACTGGTGATGTGTTTCTTCTATATCCATTTGCAAATTGGATAATGTATTTCTTCTATGCAAATTGGATGATGTGTTGGTTTTATATTCACTTCCAAATTGGATAAAAATTTTCAATAAAAAATGTTTATTTCTTTGAATAAATGATGTCATTTGATTCTTCTATATCCATTTGCAAATTGGATAATGTATTTCTTCTATGAAAATTGGATAACATGTTGGCTCTATATCATTTATTTCTTTGAATAAATGATACCATTGCGATTAAGATTGTTAGTAATGAAATGTCGTATTTGTGGGCCTTGTCCATGATTATAGGGATATCGTTTTTCAAAGAGGGCACTGATAGCCATATATAATCATTTTGGCTATGTTATTTGTGCATGATGATAGAGCTACCGTGATTTTCATTTTTATAGGAGGATTATGATTATTGGCAATCTGTGGTAGAGTTGAAGTTTGGAGAGTTTGAGAAATTTGGTTCAGCGAAAGCACCAGCAATAGTAGTAGCATTTGTGTATAGAGTGTTGGTCATGCACTCAGCCTTGGCAAGAATTGGGAAGTTAGTGAGGTAGCCTAGGTATGGGGAAGTCATCCACTGTGGAGCCTTCTTCACCTCACACATACATACATGGCCATGGCCTTGCATGTGTTGTGGTCTTGGGTGGAATAGATTGCTCACACAACTCCGCAGGGAGGGGATGCACAAGAAGATATATCTAAATTCTTTTTAGCTTGGCATGGGAACGTAATAGCACTATTCCCCTCATAGAGAAGAGAATGGTATAGCAGCCTTATTGGAGTTAAGAACACAAGGAAATGTAATAAATATGAGCTGTCCTGGACTCAAGGACGTACAATGGTTTTTTCGTGATCTAGTCGTAACAAAAATGACAAGTGGACATATTAGCAAGAAGGGATTGCATGATCATTGGGTTCTAGCTAGCGTATGACCTTGTTGATCACTATTTCATTCAATTAGGTAATGCATGTAAATTATTTGGCTTACATTTTAATTTCATAAAAGCTTTGGTCTTTTCGAATCCTATGAATCTACCTTGGTATTTTCTGCAAAAATTGAGAGAGAGAACCCCAACAAGCACTTAGGTCTAGTCCTAGATCTTTGAAGGGTAGCTAATATATGGAATTTTATTTTTGCATGTTAGTTGGATTAAATATATTCCTTTTGTAATATGAAGTTCAATTTTATAATGTTTTACTTAATACTTTCTTTATAGTAACTACTTTGTCCTTTTAGCTAAACATTTTTAATAAACATTCATGGACTTTCAAAAGTATGCATGTCAATCATTTTCCATACCTTTATATTTTTATATGCTTATTTTCCCCTCCATTTTCTTAGTTTATATTCAATTCCATTGCTTCTTCATTTGTGTTATTAATTAAACTATTAGTGGAAAAGAAAAATTTGAGAAAAGACAAAGAGGAATCAACCTCTACTATAACTACTTTTCATTTTAACCTATATATGTCATTCCATTTCTTCTTTTTCTTCTTATCTTTTTCCTTTGCAAGTACCTACTTTGTCTTTTTCTCTATTGTTTTCAGTGTAGTCACAAACTTTCCATCCACAAATTCAACATCTTTTCAAACTTTATCATAATTCTGAAATCAATTTTTGAATTGGCAAAGTTTTCCTTTGAATTACCTTCTTTATTGGATCTTCATCTTCCCTTATCTCATAGACATGGACATCCTTCTTGTAAAGGGATAGGTCATTATTATACTCCCCTATGCTATTTCTCTTTTTCAATTCTCCTTCCTCCTTGGGTACATAGTCAATAAGCCTTTTGTAGCGATAGAAAAATTTGAGCTAGAAATTGAATATATTCACTTGAAATAGTTTTAACCTCAAGATCCATGGGCCTCAATAAGGATCTAAGCTACCTTAGGTAGTCTTGTCGATTACCTAAGGACTTACGAGTCTATTATTGAATGAAACGAGTGAAAACGAATGAGAAAACAAGCAAATGATGGATCCAACATTAGATTTGGAAGCAAACCAAGAAATTATAGGGAAAAGAATAGAAAATGTAGCTAAAACAATTGCAAAACTTTGTATTAATTTTTGAAGAGTACAAGGTGTAGAGAATACAGATAAGAAAAAATGCAGAAATGTGGATATCCCACAAATCTCTACAATAATGTTAGTAGAGTCATGGCATGTTGGTAGGTAGAGCATGTCTCATAGGTATCCCAAACACATCTATTTTTCTTGATTTGCTCTCGAATGTCAACAATAATTGCAACAAGTTTTTGATGTCTCTAATGATCTATGTTGGGGGAAAGGTTTTAGGCTCTTAGATCTTACTATGCTCCAAAAGTCGCTAGTTTAGAGAAGTCTTAAAATGATCCAAAATTCCTTCAAATGATGTCAATTCATGTTTAAATAGGATAAATTTTGCTATTATTATGTTAACATTGTTCATGCAATTTTTTCAGGCATTTACATAGTGTTTTAGATACTTATTATGGTAAAAAAGTGTAGCTTTTTTCATCACAAAGTTTTTGAGAAATTACATTAAGAATGCAATCGTTTTTGATGTCATGGGGCTTAATTACACTATTTTGGCATAATTTATGACATTTTAAATGCTCCATACCATGAATTACACTTTACAAAATAAGAATGCTCTAGCATTTTGTCAAAACAAGGTTACAAGGTAAAGTTTTACAAGGGAAATCAAGGCATTTATCTTTGCTCTTGAATTTGATCAAAAGTACATGATAAATTTGGCTACAAGGATTTCTTGATTACAATTAAATTTTCATTGAGGTGTTTCATTGGCCCCTCTTTGTTAATGTTTTGAGGATTAACTCAAAAGATGATACACTCTACCATAAAAGTCACAAGTGTCTGCACGTGGCCAGATCATAATCCATGGATGGAGGACCTCAAAGCCTAGGACCTCCTCTAAACCTAGAGAAGTTAAATCAAAGGACCAAAGGGAGAACTATATGAGCCATAGCGATTCTCCCAGCTCCTCATCATCCTCTTCCTCTTCAATGTCTAGTGTTTACAAAGATGAACGTAGGTATAGAGATAGGGCTTCACTACAGGGTCAAGATAAAGATAGAAATTAGACCCAAGGACAAAATCAAAGACATCACAATGAACATAGACAAGATCATCAAAATCAAACAAATAAAAATAGAAATTTTCATCACAACATGTATGATGACAATGAACCCTTATTGGCCACTAAGAGCCTAATGCAGATCATGGAGGTAGTTAAGATACCCCACAGGCATCACAGGGAGAGTTGCCTACCTAGGTTTGATATGAATAATATCTGTAAACTTGTAGGAGGCTATGACTTGGATCCACAACATCATATGCAAGCCTTCCATGATGCCTGTGTCTCGTACAACATTGAAAATGGATGGAAAAAGATTAAGCTCTTTCCTAGGACATTAATCGATAGAGTCAAAGTGTGGTATTGATCATTGAAGCCAAACTCAATCCAATAGTGGTCCACATTATTGGAACTTTTCAATAAGAAAAACCAAACCTATGTGAGGGTGTCCAACCTCAGGAAACAAATCCAAGGATGGAGATAAGCACAATGTGAACCCTTGGACATGGCCTTAGATAGATATTATTCTCTATTGAATCAATCCCCAGGCCATGGTTTCTCTAAGGAAAAGTAGCTCTTCCACATCATTGATGGGCTTTGTAATGAAATAAGGGAGACCCTTGGGATGTATGCTCTAGGTCAATTATACAAGCTGCGAACCCATTAGGTCCAAGAGTTAATCAAGCATGTGGCAAAAGAAGAAGGAGAGCTATGCAAATGGGAGAATGTTGAGAAATCTCACTGGGACCTAACTCTTCAAAAGGAGAAGGCCCATATCTATGGTAAGGAGAAAAAGGTAGCTCTCAATGAGGTGATTTTATAGCAAACCTTGTCAAAAAAAGTTTTTATCAATGATCTTAAAGCAAAGCTAGGTGAGATGTTGGAATGGATAAATGAGAAATTTATAACTTTTGAAGAAACCATAGAGGAGAGAGTAACATAAAATAAATCAAGTGATCACAAAAAAAGAAGGAAAAAGAACCAAGAAATAGCTAGGAACACTTATTTGCAAAAAGGAAAAATAACCATAGAAGAAGAGGCTATAGACCCAACCACCGAAGAGGATGATGGATGTAACATTTACCTATATGACTGATGAGTGGCAAGGTACCCCTATGTCCAACCATATGAATCACAAGTGTTCACACATGATTTGGTCAAATTTTGTGGATGGGATTAGTTGTGGCATCTAGATCGCTATGCCTTGATCGCAGTTCACTATCTTCCAACTTGGACTACTGATAGCTTTATCATGTATGGTTTAGTCTAGAGTGAGAAATATGATTTTTATTATTTTATATTTTATTGTTCTACAATTAACAATAGGTTGAAACTCAATTTATAATTAATTCAACTAATCTAATTACTAATTAATAATCAACTACCCTAACATAAGTATTTGATCCCACTTCTTGTGCACATCCTAAACACATATAACACTACTAGGTTACCAAACATTAAGCGTTGCTGGGATTACCAAGAGTCATATGCAGGCTTGAAGCAATTGTACTTATGTGCTTAATTAATTAACATGCATGAAAATGTAAATATTAACTAAGTACATGAAAAGTAAATTGCATGGAAAGTAAATCTAATCTAAGTCAAAATGCTGCAATGAATAAGAATCAATCTCGATCTTATTGCCATTCATGTAATATGTCCAGGTACATTGCCACTCAAATAAGACTTTGTACAACTAACTCAGATCCACTTTGTGGGCATTCACTAACTATTCTCTAAGATTATGAAATAAAACTATAGGAATTCAACTACTCTATTGACAAAACAATGAAAAACTAATGAAAAACTATTGCCAAATCATGAGCCCAAGTGCTATATTTATAGGTGATGAGTAGCGAGGTACCCCTACACTCAACCATATGAATACGAGCGTTACATGCGTGATCTGGTTGAACTCCGTAGACTAAGTGCCTACTCGCCTTATGGAACACTTAAGGTTAATCATTCGTTGTCTTCCCAGACTTGTATTTGTCACGGTTGTATGGTTAAGTAAGTTTGAGGTATATGATTTTTATATCTTTTTTGTTTTATCTCCTATGCTAGTGCGGTGAAGGGTGAAGAGACTAATTAACTAACTTTAACTAACTAACTAAGCCTTAATTAACCTAGCATCAACATTCGTTTCCACTTACCATTCATACCCTAAACCAATTCAACCTTGGTTACCAAACGCTATTCGTTGCTGGGATCACCAAGTGTAACGCACGTGCTCGAAGCGGTCGTACTGAATGCACTTAACTACGGGAGAAGGGTTGAGAAAGATTTAATAAAATAATAAAGCATTAAACGATAAAAAATAAATAACAATAAATAAAATCCTATTTAGCTTAGTCCATGCACTGCAAGGTTTATCCAAGAAGTTCGTCTTTATTTCCGTACACAAACTTGTGTTCAGGTACAATATTTGCTCGAATAAAGATCCGTTCACTTTGGAGCTCCTACTGCGGGCACATGGAAATTATTCTATCTCTGGAGAGGTAAAACATCCAGAGTTTCGCTACGGTCTAGGCCTAAATTGAAAAACAAGGGAGAGCCACTTTTTATTTATAGATTTGACGATGCACTGCGATATCGCGTACGCGATATCGCAGGGGAAGACGCGATATCGTGGCCCATGCGATATCGCGTCGCATCATACCCCCATGATTGAATAAAAACTCATCCTCCAGTTCCTTATAAAATATTGGGATGGTATGGGATTATTGACTCAAAATGGAACTAATGGGATGACATGTGAACGGATCATCATTACAAGACAAGACAAAACTGGTGTTCACGACAACAAGAGTGAACACCTTATACATTTGACATCAGGTCGTATTTGGCAGCTGAGAAAGAGAGAGAGAGAAAGAAGTTTTGCTGCTGCCAATGTTAAGATTATGCCTTTCGTTGTCCATTCGTAAGCACACTATCCATCTCGTTGCATAGCTACTTTCAGCACTACTCCATTCCATGTGTTCCCTCCAGATCCAATCCATTATTGTATGATTACCATCTGCACACACAACACAGTCTTATATTAGCAAGGGTAAATGAATCATAATGCAATTGATACCTTGCTTCGGTGAAAGGTCCATTGGCTGAGTTGTGGTATGGCTAATACAGATCTGGAGATATCATAGTGGCTATCGAAGGTGTAGGGGTTAGGAGAAAATCGAAAAAATTTGGGTCTGGACCCCCATGACTAAGAGCGAACCTTCGGTAGCAATAGGATGGAGAAAGAAAAATAACAAGAAAGATGGAGAAAAGGAGACAACTATAACGTCGATGAAATGGATGTCAAGATGGAAATGAACAAAATAAAATAGATTGCAAAAATGTTAGGGGAAAGAATTTAACTGGTGCACCAAATAGGAATGTTCGTGGATCCTCCCCAAAGCAGGCTCATGCCCTTAATGGCCTGACAAACCCACATTTGAAGAGTCTGTAGGCTCTAGGAATGTCATTTGGAACAAGAGTTAAAGTTTTAACTGCAAGAATTTACTAAGAAGAAAACAATGCATCAACCAAAATATACACTAATGATACAACCGGCAATGAGGTGAACAATGGAGAGAAGGATGGAAAGAAGCGAATGGAATGGAGTCTCAAGAACAAGGTGGTGTACAACCCCTTGTGTATTTTATGGTTAATGTGACTTAGTAGATCCCATTCTAAGTCCAACCTCAAACAAACCACATCCAATGACTTCGCATTAATGCATTTGGCCAATCCATCCCCTTGAAGTAACAAGAATGCCTTCCCAAAGAGCCACCACCATTCCAACGAAATGAAGGAGGAGAGAGTGGAAAGCGCGAAGGGCCTTAGTTAGAGGGAACATTTTTATTTTAGTTCGATAACTAGTGCTTGTAGCCCAAATGGTTATTTCGTCTAAGGGGTGTGCTTTGAATTCTGACTTTTTTCTTCTTTTGTTTTGTTTTGTTTTGTTTTATGTATTTATACGTGAGAACCACACCATGCAAAGACTTTGTTATTTTTGTTAACTGAGCTTCCCGATAATTGGGTAACGTCAAAAAGGTAAGAAAAATCAAGAAGAACACATCCAAGCACCCAAGAGAATGGCCAACACAAATGCATCAAGTTCCCTTGAAGTCACACCCTTTTCAATCCTTGAGTCCTTTTTTAGTTTGAGAAATGCCCAGTCACCGATTCATTATAGTTCTTATTTTGAAAGGGACTGTACATTTCCAAGCCAAGAGAGACCATAGAAATTTGTGGACGTATGGATGAAGTGGACTCATTGCTTGCTATATCAAAAGAACCATACCTTAGTATCAACATCATAACTTAAAGGTAAAAACAAAACATTAGCAACCAATAGAAAAATAGTTCATACCATCATTAAGAACACTTATTGAATGACAAACTTGACAAGATGGATATCACACACACACACACACACAAAAAGAACTGAAAAAGTATAATGATGTTGTAAAAAAAAATAAGAAAAGTTAAAGAAATTTGCAGAAAAAAATGTGTAAAACAAAAACGTGTAGAACAAAAATGTGTAAAACAAAAACTTAAAAATAACTGAGGGCCCCAAATGATTAGCATAGGTGGCCATCTCCCCCATGACTGAATGGAAATGGAGAGATTCAAAATAATGAATGCCTATTTGAATTTCTTAAAAGTGTCCAACTTCTCCTGATTGATGTTCTTAGATTAAGTGGTGGAAGTTGGCAACGCTCATATTCCAATGTATGTATGCTTTTGTTATGGGCATGAGTTGTTCCCCCAGTTCATTCCATGCATGTTGTTCGGTTGCTCTTTCGATTAGCTGTCAACCACGGGATGTTCTTTTGTTGTGTGGTTAATACATACAGGAACCTTTGTATCTGATTTCTTTGTGCACACCAGTTGCATGTAGGAGATGCTGAGCATTCCTCCATGTCATCACCCGATGAGTCACTGTATGTGATGCATGGAACTTTCTTCTTCCCGATCTTTCCATAAATGTTTATCTTAGACATTTCCAAGGAAAGATCACGGATTCCTAGGCATGCGTCTATTGTACTTAGCCATGCCCTTCCCATTATAATTGGGAAGTCCCCTTTGTCATTGTTTACATGGATCACCAGAAAATCAACTAGGTATGACTAACCAGACATAGTGGTAACGATGTCCTCCACCAATCCTAAGGGAATGGTGATGGATTGGTCAACCAGCTCTAGTTGAATGTTGCTCTTCTTTAGTGGAGGTAGGTTCCAGGCTTTATACATCTCTCGTGAGATTAAGTTGACTCTGGAACCTGAGTCAAGAAGAACCTTATGAGGTTTGTTCCCAGTGACTTGGAGGTAGATTAAGGGACTTCTAGGGTCAGAGATTTTCCTAGGAAGGTGGCCCACCTTGATCTAGTCAGTTATGGTATGTGTTAACGTAACCGTATGCATTGAGCTCTGGTATTGGTTTGAAGGGAGCTCCGAAGCCTTGTGTGTTGGAGGAGCATACACAGACTCAACTGCTTGTGGTTGTAAGAGCTTGTTTGGGCTTTTGGTTCTGAAGAAAGGTCTTCTCTTCTTGCAGTTGTTAGAACCAGTAGTTGGTTGAAGGTTTACAGCTCTTGTAGCATTACATTGCTGTGGTTGAGTGGGGAGTTCCCCTTGCATTGTTGGAGTAGGTGGTATTAGAACTAATGGTGTGAGAGAGGCGAATGGATTTGGAGGATGGTATGGATATGGAGCATCTCCCAGAGGACAAGGAGTCCTTCTAAAATGCTCCCAAACTTGGTAGTAACGTTGCGGAGTTGTGTGACCCATGGAGTCACTTGGAGAAATCGGCTGCTGCACGTAGTAGCCATAAGGATCAGGTTGCCGGTAAGGGTATTGTTGCCTAGGCGGTGGCATCCCCCATGACTGTGGGTGTTGCCACTACTGGTGTTGCCCGATAGGTTGTGGCAGAGTTCCACTTAGATAATACATTAACTGTTGGTGGAACTGCCTTGGGTTACCTTGGGGATAAGGTAACCTTCGGGGTGCCTATCGTTTGTGAAGTCTCGAGTTAAGTGCATACACCCCCAGACTCTTGTAGATGTGAGATGATTGGGCAACATCCCTTAGGATGGTCATATTGGTAGATCTCACATCCACCATCATTGTCTATATCCGAATCCACAACCTCATCGACGATATTCGTTTTTCTCTTACCCTTGTCACGTGCATGGCCTGAATCTCTCCGCTTTTTCTTGTCCTTGTCACTACTTCATTCCTCCTTAGATTCCTCTACAATCTTTAGGACAGTTTCAATTTTACTGTCTAGGGAGCTCCATATTTCATCTACCTTAGCCGATACTTCTGTTGTTAGCTTTTGAAGTGGAAAGGTTTTTCTATTCACCAACTCTTTAAGTGGGGACTCATCATCTTCATCGCAGAATCTCACTTCCTTCTTTCAGAGGGAAGGATCATGGTTATATTCTTCCACGCTTTCTCTTTTTCGTAGCTCACCTTTTTCTTTAGCTACTTACTCCAACAATCGATGAATTTCATGGGATCTAAGTTCAGATAGTCTCCCTTGGGCATAAGTCCCAAGGGTTCTCCTGGTTTCATGTCTTAGCCCATCTACAAGGTGGTAGAGTTGATCCCGTTGTGCGTAACCATGGCCCAGCCAACGATGTAGCAATGCATAATATCGGCCCATGGTAGCATACAAGGGTTCATGAGCACCCGTCTTCCATCCTTGGATTTGCTTATCCAAGTTAGACACTCTGGAGTACGGTTGGTATTTATCATTGAAGAGTTCTAACATCGTACTTCACCTCCTAATGGTTTCTAGTTCTAAGGATCGCTACCAACTCTCTGCTTCTTTTATGAGTGTCCTAGGAAACAAATTTAATTTTTGCCACTCATTTTCAATATTTTGCAAGGTGCAGGCATCATGAAATGCCTGTAAATGATTTTGTGGATCAGCATTGTATCCTCCTTCGAAGTGTGGGATATTGTTCATATCTAGTCTCTTGATTCGACTATTCTTTTGATGCCTTGTAGGTATTCTCACTGCCTCTATGATATCTAACATACTTCAGGTGGCAAGTAGGGGTTTGTCATGATTATCTCTCTCATGATACCTATGATGCCTACATTGTTCCCTACTTTTCCTTCTTTCATGCCTAGACTCTCTAGACTGCCCTCGTCCTCTCTCTCGACTCTCTCATCGAGGTCTCTCATTTCACTTACCCTTATCCTCACCGTTATGCTCTTGATGACTGCACCCTGATGTGGAAGGATAGGGTGAATGATGTGATGAAGGGGAAGAAGAAGGAGAGCCATCACCATGACAATGTCTCTTGCCTTCTCTTTGGTGTTCCCTGCCTTGATCGTGATGACAATCAGAATGCCCGTCCTTGTCATGTGTTTTTGTTCCTTTAGTGAATAGTTGGTGTTCACGGGGATCAGAACCAGGGTTGTGTATCGTGGAGCATAGGTTCTGATACCCCACCTCCTCACTATCGTTAGGAGGGGGAACATCATTTGATGGAGAACCTGTTATAAGTGGTTCGCCATCTCCAATTTCACTTAGGACATGTGGGACCCCTTTGCCCTTCAACAATGTATGGTAGCTCTTCTGCCTTGAGTCCCTTAAATGTTGTGCTATTGTGGGATGGTAATCCCTTGTGTCAAAATCTTCTACAACATATTTATCTTATAGCTGTGTCATGCTTATTTGTGCCAGAGCACAAAGAAGCATGTTAGGGACTGCCTGATTTGGAGGTAACACTATGTTACCTTGCAAGTCTCTCCAATGCAGTTGTTCATCTTGATGGAGGATAAAAGTAAAATTGGGTAGATACTCATTGTGATGAGTATATACCACCTGATACTATTGAGGAACTGGCGGATTTTGGTTATGTGTTTTAGACTGCCAACTGTTTATTGTATGATCCCTAAGTGGTGAAGTGCTTTTGTTAGAAGAAGAAGACATTATGTCTTATTTGGTGTGTTGATTAACTGTTATATAATTTTTCATTTAATTAATCCTAAGGGTTTATTTAGGCTCCCAAAGATGTGGATAATTTCCTATGTTCTACTTAGCACACAAACACTTAGTCCCTAGCAACGGCGCCTATGATGAGTGGCGAGGTACCTCTACACTCAACCATATGAATATGAGCATTACACGCATGATCTGGTCAAACTTCGTAGAGTAAGTGCCTATATGCCTTATGGAACACTTAAGGTTAATCATTCATTATCTTCCTAGACTTACTTGTATTTGTCATGGTTTTATGGCTAAGTAAGTCTGAGGTATATGATTTTTATATCTTTTCTATTTTATCTCCTATGCTAGTGCGGTGAAGGATGAAGAGACTAATTAACTAACTTTCAGTAACTAACTAACCCTTAATTAACCTAGCATCAGCATCTGTTCCCACTTACCGTTCACACCCTGAACCAATGCAACCTTGGTTACCAAACGCTATTCATTGATGGGATCACTAAGCGTAACGCACGTGCTCAAAGCGGTCGTACTAAATGCACTTAACTACGGGAGAAGGGTTGAGAAAGATTTAATCAACTAATAAAGAATTAAATGATAAACAATAAATAATAATAAATAAAATCCTATTTAGCTTAGTCCATGCACTGCAAGGTTTATCCAAGAAGTTCGTCTTTATTTCCATACACAAACTTGTGTTCAGGTACAATATTTGCTCAAATAAAGATCCGTTCACTTTGGAGCTCCTATTGCAAGCACATGGAAATTATTCTATCTTTGGAGAGGCAAAACTGCTAGAGTTTCACTACGGTCTAGGCCTAGATTGAGAAACAAGGGAGAGCCACCTCTTATTTATAGATTTGATGACACACTGTGATATCGCGTACGCGATATTGTAGGGGAAGATGCGATATCGCGTCCCATCAATAGGCAAGCATATATCCCATGATATTGGATATTCGACATCACATCCTAGGCTCTAACATCAGATACCTGACATTGGATACCCAATGTTGAAGCGTACAAAAAACATGATTCGTCATACCTCCATGATTGAATGAAAACTCATCCTCGAGTGCAGAAGAGGAGGAACAAGTTTCTTGCAAAACATTTGATAGGTATGAGATTACTGACTGACATACAAGTTAACTAGATAGAACAAATAGACTCTGAGTGCTACATTACAAAATTTTATTCAAGTGGATGTATACAAAATGATAGAGTGATAAAAAGACTAGACAAGCTTTGAAGATTACAAAATTTATAGAGGTCTTCAAGAATTCGTTGAAGATGATTCTTCTTATTATCGCTAGTGGTGGCAAAGTTTTAATCTTGATTGTTATGTCAATGCATCTCTGGTTATGCAGAACATTCTTGAAGGGCAGACTAAAATTTCTTCTTATCATCCCATGGATCTAGCAAACATGTGAAGCTTGAGTTGCTATCTTGTATGTGCTATGATGTATCCATGATCATATCATCCATTTCCCTCTCTTGGCTTTGTTTTCATGCCTAGCAAACGACCTTCTTCCTTAGATGTTTCTTTTGGCATCACTTGCAGTGCCCAAAGGATCAACATTAGTTTTAGTAAATTTTCCTTAATAATTAACCCTTTTTGGATCCCTTAGTTTTTCATTTAAGCACAAGGTGATTATAGCATACTATGCTCAAGGTTATGAGGTAGCTAAAATCATCAGTTCACATTATTTTGATCAAATACTTTTAGTTACCATGATTTTAAAAAATAGGATGTTGGAAAAATTTCAAAAATTTTAAAGTAGGCATCCCTAGCCCCCATGACTAATAAGAATAACTCTAGAAGCACATAGGTTTTTGAATAATTGAAACCAAAGGTCTAATTTAGAAAATGGCCAAGAAATATTAATGGATATGGAAATAGAAAAGTAGGAAAAATTAATGAAATAGATGAGAAGTAGTCCCAAAATCATGCATAAATTTAGAGAAATTGTTAGTGATGTTTTGGAAGATGTGAAGGTTAGTTCAAAGCCATGATCAACAAAAGTTATGCAAGCAGGTACTCCCCAAAGTAGGCTCTTGCCATAATGCCCTTTCATCACCACTTCTATAGATGTCCGTGGGCATTTGAGAAGTTAATGTAGACCATGCCTTTGTTCCAAACAACATACAACTACCATGGTTAGGATGTTGCACTATATAACACAAACCAAAAGGCTCATAATTGCATGCAGTAGTGAGGTGAATAATGAAATGAGAAGGGATTGCAGAGATTGGGATGTAAGGTACTTTGACCATGTCCACAATAGGTTCTTGTGACAAGTGTGATTAAAATGATCAACATACCTATCCATCCAAGTTCAGACCAAGTCCATACCATGAATAGTGACCTTGCATTAATGTGTTCCTTCTTGCAAACCACCATGAGTCCACAACCACCTCAAAGAACAATCATCACTCCAAAAAGAGAAGGAAAGTGAAGAAGGAAAGAATGGCCTTAGTTAGAGGGGTGCCTTCAGGTATGGATAACATGTCTTTCTAGCCTCATAACTAGTGCTTGTAGTGCATTATTATGTCTAAGGGATGTGCTTTGAATTTCCATTATTATTATTATTATATTTTATTTTATTTTTTTATTTTTTTTTCTTTTCAAATGGAAACCACACCATCCAAAGACATAGCTTCCTATTTATTAGTTGATGAAGGAGTGATGATATGCTCCTCAAGGAGTCATAAACATCATGAAAGAAGTCAAGAAGAGAATCCAACAAGTCCTCTTGAGGTCACACCCTTTGTCATTTCCACTTGGCTATTTCCTCTTTCTTCAAGGTATAATGATTATTGATTAGTTTTAGTTTCATAAAATAAAAACCAAATTGTTTCCATGAAAAAGACCTTTTATTCAGAGAATTGGAGGGATAGATGAGGTGGTCTCATTGCTTTACACAATTACTTACCCAATCATCTTGATAGCATAGCACAAAAAAACCCAACACATAGTGTTGACTTCTGCATCATGACTTGGCAATTTTATTACGAAAAACATAAAATACATTCATAAAACATAAAGAGAATGACTTAAGAAAAGAGAAAAATTATAAAAAAAGAAAAATATTAAGAAATGGAAAACATATGAAGAATCAAAAAATTCCAAAAGTGATAAGCAAATCAGTTACTTCTATGCATCTTTGAGATAGTTTTATATTCTCATTTTCAAGCCATTAGGTGTCTTCTGGTTTAATGGCTATTATGTAGACTGGCTTTTGCTCACACACTTGCTCTTGAACTTTATGGTGGGCTGGTATATGGGTTGTGTTAATATTTCAAACTTTCAGCCCATAATTGCACCCTTTATCATTATTGGTAATGCATGGATTCTTCTGTCTCTCCACAATGATAGGTTTATCATTTATGTCTTGTGTTGGAGTGGTGATGGTTGTTGGCTTTTGCATATGGTTAGAAGACATAATTTTTGTGAGGAAGGCTATTGCATTAGATTGGCCTTGTGTTGGTTTAGGTGACGTAGTTGGTCTATGAGTGTTTTGCTTTGGCTTACAACCTTTCCTCCAGAAATGACATTTCCAAGACTTTGGTTGAAATCTATTAGCATTATCATTTACATGTATGTTTGCAGCACTTGTGACATTCTCTCATTGATGTTGTGATGCTAAACCTTCCTATGTTGTTGGAGGTGACATATGGTGGAGGTGAGTATGAGAATATTGAGGATATGATGCAGGGTGAGAGGTGCGAGGTGCGAGGTGGTGATCTTGTATAAGATGTTGTGGGATAATGATATTTGGGAGAGTGGTAGTAGTGATTTGAAGTAGAGGAAGTAAAACTAGTTGGTGAAATAGGGTGTTGAACAAAATATCCATGTGGGTTCAATTGGTAGGAAGGATGGGGTTGGTTTGGCGGTGGCCTCCCACACGACTGTGGTTGTTGCCACTGCAGTTGATGCCAGTGTTGAGGCTGGTAATAAGTCCCCCCTAGGATAGTATGATTGGTTTTGGGGTTGTCTAAAATTACTACGTGGAAGAGGAAATCTCCTTGGCATGTACTTCTATACAAGCTCTGGATTTAATGCCCCTACCCAACTCTTATATAGATGCAACAAGATCAGGAAATGGCCCTTTGGATGGTCATATATGCAAATGTCACTTTTTGTTTGTGGTTGAGTTTATAGCCTCACTTTCTTCAACCATTTTTCTTGTTTGTTGATAAGTTTTCCTAGCTATTTCTTGGTTAATTTTCCTCCTTCTATTGTGATCACTTAGTTTACTTTGTGTCATCCTCTCCACTATGGTTTCTACGCAAGTTTTAACTTTCTCATTCATCCTTCTAACATCTTGCCTAGCTTTGCTTCAAGCTCATTGATAAAATTTTGTATTGACAATGTTGGTTGTAAAATCATCTCATTGAGAGCTGCCTCTTTTTCCTTATCATAGATATGAACACTTTTCTTTTGAAGAGTTGGGCCCAGTTATTTTCGTCTACATTCTCCCATTTGCATAGCTCTCCTTCTTCTTTTGCCACATGCTTGATCAACTCTTGGATCTAATGGGTTCATAGCTCATATAATTGACCTAGGACATACATCCCAAGGATCTTCCTTGTTTCATTATGAAGCCCATCGATGATGTGGAAAAGTTACCTTTCCTCAAAGAAACCATGGCCTCGACATCTATTTAGTAGAGAATAATATCTATTGAAGGCCATGTCTAAGGGTTGATGTTATTCTTGTCTCCATCCTTGGATTTGTCTCCTCAAGTTGGACATCCTCACATAGGTTTGGTATTTTTGTTGAAGAGTTCCAACATTGTGGACCACCATTGGATTGAATTTGGTTTCAGTGATCTATACCATACTTTGGCTCTATTAATCAGTGTCCTCAGAAAGAGCTTAAGCTTTTACCACCCACTTTCAATGTTGGATGAGACACATGCATCATGGAAGGCTTGTAGATGATGTTGTGGATCTTAGTCGTAGCCTCCCACAAATTTAGGGATATTGTTTATATCAAACTTGGGTAAGCAACTATCCCTATGATGCCTGTGAGGCATCTTAACTACCTCCATGATCTACATCAGGCTCTTAGTGGCCAACAAGGGTTCATCATAATCAAACATGTGATGAAAATTTCTATTTCTCTTCATTTGGTTATGATGATCTTGTCTATGGTCATGGTGATGCCTTTGATTTTGCCATTGGGTTCAATTTCTATCTTTGTCTTGACCCTATAGTGGAGCTCTATCTCTACACCTACGTTCATCTTTATTAGAACTAGATGTTGAAGAGGAAGAGGAAGATGAGGAACTAGGAGAATCACCATGGCTCCTATAGTGTTCCCTTTGGATCGTTAATTTATCTTGTCTAGGTTTAGAGGAGGTCCTAAGCCTTGAGGCCCTCCTTGTTCTAGGATGTTCTCCATATCCTCTAGGATTGTTTGCCTTAGATGAACATAGTCTTTGAGTGTAGTAAGGATCTAAATGAGCATAGGAAATTCCTTCTTGAGGTTGTTCACTCTAATTCTCTTCAGTATATATCCTATCATTTCTCCTACAAGTGTTCTCATCATATGATGCATTATGGGTCATGTGAAAAAGACATGGTTTTTTTTTGATAATGTGTGCGACTTAAAATATTAATGTTTTCTAAAAGATAGATCATTAATACGTTTACAGTGATCGTGTACAATATAACTAATCTAGATGACTAGCACCATCCCTAGGAACGATGTTGATGATGAGTAGTGAGGTACCCTTATGCCCAACTAATAAGCCATAATTATACATGTAACATACCTGTTATAAATAGTGTAGAAATAAACCAAAAAGATTCTATGCAAAAATAACTGGAAAAAAAGTGCCAACTTTTTTGTCAGGAGAGGTGTAAACAATAGGGGCCTACGTATTTCTGAAACTTTTCAGGGTTGCTTCTAAGTTGAATGGATGCTCTGACTTTAAATCTCCTTGTACAGGCATTTACATAGTAAAAGAATGAGAATTTATATGATTCAAATAAATATCATCTTTAGTAAATATTTGAAATTTGAGTAGTCTGGTTTCGAATTAATTGGGTTGCTAGTATGACTTGTTTGCACATTTGAATATGCCATGTTGCCATAAAGTGTAAAACCCATTTTGGGATTCCTTTCAAAAAAGAAAATGCTTAAATGGATGTTGACTGTCAAAAGAAAAGACAAATCACTAAGAGCTACATAAAGCTACTGCAAATCAGAAATTGCTAGTTTAGCAACTAATTTGAAGCTACCATTTTTCTCAAGCTGTCAATGAAAAATTTTAATGATCAAATTCAATGAAGAACATGTAAATAGTAGTTTGCTCACAGATAAAATTCGAATATTAAGCACAAGACATTTGCAGAAAAAAATAGAAGGCCTAGAAAACTAATTAGAAGCCACCATTTCTCTCAAATTGTCAATGAAAAATTTCAATGATCAAATTCAATAAAGAACATGTAAATAGTAGTTTGCTCACAGATAAAATTCGAATATTAAGCACAAGACATTTGCAGAAAAAAATAGAAGGCCTAGAGAGCCAAGATTCTGATCATCATCCATTTATGATTTATCTGTTATTATTGATTTTTGTAATAACTTTTTCCATTCACATGCAACAGATGCAAGGATATCGACTTCCCATTGGTGATGTGTTTCTTTTATATCCACTTGATAAAACTTTTCAACCAAACATATCCATTTCTTTCACTTTCCCCCAATTTTTATTAAATGATATCATTTACTATTAACACTATTAAGAATCATTCATTTATGATTAATTTGCCATCATTGATTTTTTAAATGGTTTTTCCCATTCACATGCAGCATATACAAGGAGATTCACTTGCTACTAATCACTTGTTTCTTCTATATCCATTTGCAATTCTATGCAAATTGGATGATGTGTTAGTTCTATATCCACTTGCAAATTGGATAGAAGTTTTCAACTGAAAATGTTTATTTTTTTGAATAAATGAAGTCATTTATTTCTTCTATTTCCATGACATGTTGGTTCTATAACCACTTACAAATTGGATAAAAGTTTTCAACCAAACATGTTTATTCCTTTGAATAAATGATACCATTTACTATTAAGATTGTTAGTAATCAACAGTCGTATTTGTGGGCCTGTCGGTGATGATAGGGACACCGTTTTTTCAGAGAGGGCGATGACAACCATATATTTATTTAATCATTTCGGCTGTGTTATCTTGTGCGTGATGATAGAGCGACCGCGGTTTTTATTTTTACGTGAGGATTATGATTATCCGCAATCCGTGGTAGAGTTGAAGTTTGGAGAGTTTCAGAAATTTGGTTGGGCGAAAGCAGCAGCAGCATCCGTGTACAGAGCGTTGGTCGCGCACTCGGCCTTGACAAGAAGTGGGAAGTTAGCGAGGCAGCCCAGGTATGGGGAAGTCGTCCACGGTGGACCCTTCTTCACGTCACACGTACATCCATGGCCATGGCCTTGCACGTACTGCGGGAAATGGTGTGGGGTCTTGGCTGCGATAGATTGCTCACGCGACTCCGCGGGGAGGGGATGCTCAAGAAGATATATCTGAATTCTTTTCTGCTGGGCATGGGAACGTAACAACACTATTCCCCTCACAGAGAAGAGAATGGTATAGCGGCCTTATTGGAGTTAAGCATACATGGACAGGTAATAAATCTGAGCCATCCTGGACTCAAGGATGTATAATGGCTTTTTCCTGATCTAGTCGACGTGAGAAGATTGAGCGAGCGATGTACAAGCTTTATAATCACAATGGTTCTAATCAGAGCTCCGCAGCTAGCAAACATGCAATTTCAAACGGCAACTTTCCAGCAGGAGCAGGAGCAGGTATGTATGGATATGCTTGGAATTTATCGGTTACATGACTGTATATGGACTTTTAATCCTTATTAGACGCGATCCGTGGTAGAGTTGAAGTTTCTTTTTAATATATGGATTTTTATTTTTGCATTTTATTGGGATTAAATATATTCCTTTCTTAATATGAAGTTTAGTTATGTAATGTTTTACTTAATACTTTCTTTATAGCAACTACTTTGTCCCTTTAGCTAAACATTTTAAATAAACTTTCATGGACTTTCAAAAGTATGCATGTCAATCCTTTTCCATGCCTTTATATTTTTATATACTTATTTTTTCCTCCATTTCTTAGTTTATATGCAATTCCATGGCTTCTTCATTTGTGTTATTAATTAATTATTAGTAGAAAACAAAAATGAGAAAAAAACCAAAGAGGAATCAATCTCTACTATAACTACCTTTCATTTTAACCTATATATGTCATTCCATTTCTTGTTCTTCTTCTTTTCTTTTTCCTTTGCATGTACCTACTTTGTCTTTTTCTCTATTATTTTCAATGTAGTCACAATCTTCCCATCCGCAAATTCAACATCTTTTCAAACTTTATTGTAATTCTTGAAATCGATTTTTGAATTGGCAAAGTTTTCCTTTGAATTACCTTCTCTATATGGTTTTCATCTTCCCTTATCTCGCAAACATGGACATCCTTCTTGTAAAGGGATAGGTCATTATTATACTCCCCTATGCTCTCTCTCTTTTTAAATTCTCCTTCCTCCTTGGGCACCTAGTCAATAAGCCTTTTGTAGTGATAGAAAAATTTGAGCTGGAAATTGAATAGATTTGTGCGAAACAAGTTTAATCTCAAGATCCACGGGCCTCAAGAAGGATTTGAGCTACCTTAGGTGACCTTGTTGATCACCTAAGGACTTATGAGTTTGTTACTAAATAAAACAAGTGAAAACAAATGAGAAAACAAGCAAACAATGGATCCAACACTAGGTTTGGGAGCCAACCAAGAAACAATAGAGAAAAGAATAGAAAAGGTAGTAAAAAAAAAACTACAAAACTCTATATTAATTTTTGAAGAGTACAAGGTGTAGAGAATATAGATAAGAAAAAATTACAGAAATGTGAATATTCCACAAATCTCTAAATGATGTTGGTAGAATCCTGGCATGTTGGTAGGCAAAGTGTGTCTTGTAGGTATCCCAAACACATCTGGTTTCCTCAATTTGCTCTCGAATGTCAACTACAACTGCAACATGTTTTGGATGTCTCTAGTGATCTACATTGGGGGAAAGGTTTTAGACTCTTAAATCTTACTCTGCTCCAAAAGTCTCTAGTTCGAAGAAGTCTCAAAATGATCCAAAAGTCCTTCAAATGATGTCAATTCATGTTTAAATAGGCCATAGTTTGATGTTATTATGTTAACATTGTGTAGGCAAGTTTCTTAGGCATTTACATAGCATTTTTTATACTTATTATGGCCAGAAATTGTAGCTTTTTTCATCACAGCGTTTTTGATATCATTGGGCTTAATTACATTGTTTTGGCATAATTCATGGCATTTTTAATGTTCCACACCATGAATTACACTTTACAAAATAAGAATGCTCTAGGATTTTGCCAAAACAAGGTTACAAGGTAAAGTTTTTGAAGGGAAATCAAGGCATTTATCTTTGCTCCTGAATTTGATCAAAAGTACATGATAAAATTTGGCTACAAGGCTTTCCTATTTACAATTGAATTTTCATTGAGGTGTTTCATTGGTCCCTCTTTATTAATGTTTTGAGGATTAACTTGAAAGATGATGAGTGATGGAGGTATCCCAACACTCTACCATACAAGTCACAAATGTCTGTGCGCGACCAAAATCCATGGATGGACAATGTAATTATGCTAGTAATTGATGTTAAGTTCGATATAATTGTCTTTCCACTTTGAGTTAGTGAAGTCCAAGTGTATGGTTTAACTCTTAGTAAGGCATATGATTAGTTGATGTTGTAAGATTCTTAAAGCTCCTATTGGTAAACATGGTTGAATAAGAGGAAAAATTCTAAGTCTAGTTAACTATGAAAACACAAATCTATCTTGGCCTAGAATGATCGATATCTAGTCCTTGTTTACTATACATGCCTTGGACTCATGTAGTGATCGCTGGGATTACCAAGTGGAATTACTACTAAGCAAATCAAGCAACACCACTACTAGGTTACTAGATAACTATAGTTAGCACTCAAAACCAGTCATATCCATTCTGCGTACTACTAGCATGTAAAATAAAGGGCTTGAAATGTAAATGATTAACAAGGAAAGTAAGAAAGTTATTCTAAATAAACATAAAGAAAACTAAGGAATGCTACAATGATGAAAAACAATTTCGATCTTTATTGCTACTCATAAATTGTATCCAAGTACAATTTACTCAAATAAATATTCCAATTGATTGCTTAACACCACACTATTGGCATTCTCTCTATTACTAAAGTGATGAGTGGCGAGGTACCCCTACACTCAACCATATGAAACAAGCGTAGCACGTGCAATCCAGTCGAACTCTGCAGACAGGCTAGTTGTGGCACCTAGACAGCTATCCTTAGGTCGCAGTTCGTTGTCTTCCCACCTGGACTAGTATTGCATTTGTCACGTATGGTTTAGTCCAGATGAGGTGTATGATGTGTTCCCTAATTCTAACGCTACTCCTGAAGGTAGTGGAAAATAATATTAACTAAGCTAAGCTAGGAGGAAAAGGCTAAGAGAATCTAATCTAGCCTAAGTGCGACGAGCAACCGATTCCTTGATCAACCATACACATCTTGGACCTCGTGCATGACTACCACTAGGATTACCAAGCGTAGCTCCTAGGTACGCCACTGGGATTACCAAGCACAGATCCCAAATACGCCATTGGGTTACCAAGCGTAGATCCTGGAGATGCCACTAGGCTACCAAGTAGTCACACTTAAATGCTCGTAATCAAGTCGTACTTGTTCCGCATTCTAGGAGTTTAAGGGTGAGAGGGAAAACAATAAATAACATTAAATAAATAACAAAGTGAATGCTACAATGATGAAGTAATCTCGATCTCTATTGCCGATCATGTCCGTGTCCAAGTACGACACACTCAAATAAAGACACCGTACAATTATATTCACCACACTGCGGGCAAACACGGGAAAAATAATCTAACTCTGAAGGGATCAAACTGCCAGAGCTTTGCTACTTCTAACTGGGATAAGAAACAAGGCAGAGTCGCCTCTTATTTATAGATATGGCGGCAAACTGCGATATCGCGTACGCGATATTGTAGGGAAGACGCGATATCGNAGACACAACACAAAGAAAAAATGCTACACTACAAAAAATGGAACTCATGTAGTTCTTGGTGGCAGTGGCTCCTCCATGGGTGCTTTCTCTTTGTCTTGTGGTCCAAGCTTTGAAGGTTGATGACGCTGAAGAATGGCCTGGAGTTTCTCCTCTTTGGTCCGAGGGTCTTGTGTTGTCCATGCTAATGCTTCGATGTTTGATGGAGTCAGCACTTCCCACGGACAGGGTAGTTGCGGAAATATCTGATTAGCCTTGACATACCATGCTGCGAACACCCATTGTTCCTCTTCATAGGCCTTGGCTTTGTCTTTGTATTCATGAAGCTCTATTAGCCATTGAACCAAGTCGGTTGCAACATCTTTCTATCCCTGGTAGCTTTCTTTTACCACCACAAGTTTAGAATTTGCGACATCTAGTTTCTCAGCTAGCTTCTTGTGCTTTGCAAATTCTGCTTCATATTTGATATGGGTGGAAGCTACTTGTTGCTCAAGCTTTGACCTTGGGTGCCTTGCTATTAACATGGCTAGGTTGGCATATCTAAGGTTTGCCAACTCCATGTATTCGGTCAAGTATTGGATCTGCAGGTCCCGGTTCTTAATTTCCGCTTGGTGGGCGAAGGCGTAAGTGTCCAATATGGCCCTCCAATCAGTGTGCTGAGCACTGATGTTGTTGATTTGAGCCTTGGCCATATGGATCTCCTTCTCTAGGATTTGTTTGTACATCCCCACCTGATCACGGAAATGCTCCTTCAGCTTCTTGTGTCATTTAGCCTCATTCTACCACGCACTTATCTTGATGGCTAATTTTTGGCGAATAGCGCGTACCTCCTCCATTGAGAGGGTTTGATTTTCTCTGGCTAAACGACTTACGTCTCAGTTGACCTAAATAAACTTTTTTCGTAACTGATGAAAGTGTTTATCGAGAACATTCTTTTGTTTCTCCACAGAAGTTAACCGAAGGTTATCTGCAACCAACTACTATTCTCTTCTTCTAAGGCCTTGAGTGCCTTAAGATGCGCATGAGTTTGCGTTTGTGCAACGGAGGCATCCCAAGTGGCTGTCTCCTTTTCTTCTGCCACCTTCTTATTTTCTGCAATTAGCTTTGTTAATTGCTCGGTTCTGAAATTTTCCAGCTGGTCTATGGGAACAAATTGTAAAAGATCCCATTGTGCTGCTTGTAAAGCTACAGGTTGCTCTTATAATTTCTGCACTTCAGCTTCAGCATGCTCGGCCTTTACTTCGGATATGACCAGCTTCCCCTTTATGGAGATGAGGTCTAATTGAATTGCTGTCACATCCTGGGGGATGTCAAATAGAGACATCAAAACTTGTCTTGTTTGAAGCAATCTGTCCAGTGCATCCTCATGTTCCGCAGGAGTCATTGAGGTTCCGGCAAGAGTTTGAGCATCTCGTGCTCCTAAAAGATCTGTCGGTGGAACAACAGGTATGTTAAAGGATTCTTTGATATGGTTAGCGACGACTTCAGCAGCTTCTGTGGCATCCTGGTGTTGCATGACCACCACAGTGGCCCCTTCACCAGTCTCTAACTGCACTTGAAAAGATGTCGCGTTTCCAGAGATCTGTTGTGACTATATGCTTTCCCCTCCTCCTGTTTGGATGGATAATTNTTCTTCATCTGGTCCCAGCTCTTCGCCAGTACTCTTTCTTGGAGCTGGCGCCTTTAATAACTCAGCATAAGAAGCATTCTGGGCCTTTCGAAAGACGTCATTTGTGTATCCCTGAATACCAGCCTGTCAGCACAGTTTTCTGATAAGGCAGGGAAAAGGCAACACCATCTTCCCTAACTTCTATTCTTTGAATCGCCTTAGGATCTTCGTCAAATATAGATGGGGAAGGTTAGCATTAACCTTTCCCGTCAACACTGCACATCCTCTTGCTGCATACGTTGATATTCTTTTCAAACCTTTTGTGGGGAAGAGGTAATAGGTTCCAATTTTGAAATAAACTCGCTCTTCCATTGTTAACTCACCAAAAGCTTTATCTCTGCCATAAGCCTTCTCTAACCAATCCTTGCGCACATCAGGGTCCGATCGTGTAGATAACCGAGCAACATGGGGGCTTGAATTCGGAAGGTTTAACACTTTCGAAATCGCTTGTGCAGAAAAGTCTACTGTCACACCACAAATGTTAACCATGGTGCCTTGCTCCTTATTGTGCCAGAACAAGTACGTTTCACTTAAGTACCAGGCACCGCACTCAGAGAGGACAGGCCATAAGGGAGACCCTTTAAGGTGATCCCCAACAGCCTCAAGAGAAAACTCTGCAAAAGGTTTGAAGTTAAGTTCCACAATCACCACAGCAACTGTGGACTTCATATAGATAGCCTGAACACATTTTGGGGGCAACGTGAGTTGTTGTCTCAGTTTAGGCGCAGCAGCAGCTCCTCTTTCTGCTTGCCCAGACCATATGGTAGGAGGTTCTTCTTGATGGATGCTGAATGATTGCACCTCCTATTCTGCATGTTGTCTAGCAGGGACTCATCTTCCACCTCTCTGAGGTTGCTTTGCTTCACCTTGAATAGGACCCTCTCGCTGCGCATGTTTCAGGGCCATCTGCAATCACACGGGCCAAAAGTTAGTAAGGTTGTTTTTCAAATTCAAGTTATACCTTACTACATGCCTTTAATTAAAGATCTTATGTTATCATGTGATCGTGCCCAAAAATTATAATAATGGGTCCTATGACTTAGGTGGATTTCATTTTAATCTCCCGATGTACCTAAGGTCATATGATTTTTGGCACAATTTTTCTAAGTATTAGTGTTAATTACCCTAATTGATGTCCTTTGGATGATGAGAAATTTCAAAAAAAAGTTGGGCACTTTTCGGCAAGTGTCTCTCCCCCACGACTAAACTGAACACTCCGGGTTCAAGCAAGTGTAAACGAAATTAAAATTGGAGCACCAGTGCGCGAGATATGAGTGAAAAAGCAAGGGTCACGCAATCGCAAGTCGCAGAGAAAAATTTCAAAAACTCCCCCCACGTAACTGGCAAAATGAGACTAAGTGTTGCAGTGGGGGTTCCTATTTATAGATAAATAGGACGCGATATCGCGTACGGTACATTGCGGATGCGATATCACGTGGGACACGATATCTCGTCACTGCACATGACAAATACCGAAGTTTTAAGGATTTTCTTGAAATTAATGGTGTAAAATGAGGACATGGGCAAGTATGAAGATATCCTAGGGTAATTTTATTAATTCGAGAGGACTCCTTAAGGATAATGATGTGAATTTAGCAATTAAAAATTTTGCGGTTATGAAGAAAAGGGAATGTAATGGTACATTGGAACGTTAAAATTTTGAGGGATAATAATGGGGAAAGAAAATTATGAAGAATTAAGTTGAGGGTAAGAAATTGTGTGTTTGAACTAGGGAATTAGTGAAGATTACAACAAAATTACACAAGTGGATCCTCCCCAAAACAGGTTTCAACCTATTATGCCCTTGTGTAATCACACTTAAAGTGTCCATGGGCACTAGAAGGGTTAAATGTAATCCGCACTAACTCCACAAAACACACACATGTAAATATCACCAGAATGAGATGAAAATTCTATGCTATATGGGACACGAGCTACAATTACA
>MNCI01003864.1:30686-61620 GCA_015680685.1 Gnetum montanum
GTCCATACTTATCCCCTTGGATTTCACACACTTCATAATAAGCATAGTGGAGCACTTCATACGATGTAGTTCCCAGATAATGAGTTGACCCACTATGATGCTGGTGACCATTAGATTGTATGCAAGGATTAGGATGATGCCTCCCATGTTTGTGTTCATTGGGCTATATAGTTGTGGGAGTGTTGGTGGCCTTGATGAAGTTACATGAGGCGTTGAGTTCGAAGGTAAGGGTGCACCACAGTGTGGGACTTGTGCTGGGTTGGAAGGTGCAGTGGCCTCAGAATTGTGTTGTCCCTTCCTACGGCCATGTTTAAAGAAAGGACACCTTTGATGTTGAGGAGGCTTTTCACTGCTGTTAGTGGCGATAGCACAAGTGTTGTTCATGGGTTGCGGTGGTACAAACACCTTAGGAATAGTTGGTGGTACTGTGGAAGGAGGGAAACGATGAGAATGTTGGAAGTTAGGAGGAATATAAGGTGCACAAGGTGGTGGTTGTGTTGGAGATATGGGCTGATAGTATTGTGGAGAATGGTATTGTGGTGAGATAGAGTATGTTGGCCCAGTTGAAGAAACAGGGTGTTGAACATGATAAGCATTTAGATTCGGATAATATGAAGGGTGCCTCCAGTCTAAGGGTGGATTCCCCCACGACTGGGATTGTTGCCACTGTGACTGAGCACAGTACCTCTATACGAACTTTGGATGTAGCGTATTTTCCCAATGCTCATGTATATGTAACAATATTGGGCATTGGCCTTTGGTGTGATCATACAGGCATATGTTACATTCATACGTAGAATTGGTAGTTGAGCGCTTATTCCCTTCATTCTTTTTCTCCAAATGTCTAATGTTTTGTCCTGCTTTTTGGNGTTGGATTTGATGGGTTTGTAGGTTGTATAGTTGACCTTGGGCATACGTTCCTAAGGTCTCTCTTGTTTGATTATGTAGCGCATCAATGATATGGTACATTAGCCTTTCCTCAGAAAACCCATGGCCTGGACAGTCATTTAACAATGCGTAATATCTTTCTAAGGCCATGTCCAAGGGTTCATGTTTTGCTTGTTTCCATCCTTGGATTTGTTTCCTCAAGGCTGACACTCTTACGTAGGTTTGATATTTTTCATTAAAGACCTCTACCATTGTTGACCAACGTCGTATCGAATTTGGTTTTAACAATCTAGATCATACTTTAGCTTGGTTAACGAGTGTCATGGGAAAGAGCTTAAGTTTTTGCCATCTGTTATCAATATTATTCCATGTGCAGGCATCGTAGAAGGCTTGTAAATGTTGATGCGAATCTAAGTCATAGCCTCCTGAAAATTTGGGAAAGTTATTTAAATTGAGCCTAGGTAGTCAGCTCTCTTTACGATGCCTACATGAGATTCAAACAGCCTCTTGTATTTGTGTTAGGCTTGTAGTGGCCAGTGGGGGTTCATCATCATCGGGTAAGTTAGGCTTTCATGTGTTGTGATGATGTTGTTTTTGTTCATGCTTATAGGAAACTCCCACTTCAAGTTGTATACTCCAATCTTCATTTTCATATAGTTCGTTCGTTCTTCAATGAACTTCCTCACTAAGTGTGGCGTTATTATCGTCTTGTAGGAGAGGCATTGTTGTGTGTGAATTTAGGCGTGACTTTTAATAATTATTATTTTTTGAAAGATATATCATTAAGTTCTTTACAACGACCTTGTATGATATAACTAATCTAGATAACTAGCACCATCCCTGGCAATAGCGCCAATGATGAGTGGTGAGGTACCCCTACACTCAACCATATGAAATGAGCGTAGCACGCGTGATCTGGTTGAACTCCGTAGACAGGCTAGTTGTGGCACCTAGACAGTTATCCTTAAGTCGCAGTTCGCTGTCTTCCCATCTGGACTAGTATTGCATTTTTCACATATGGTTTAGTCTAGATGAGGTGTATGATGTGTTTCCTAATTCTAACGCTACTCCTGAAGGCAGTGGAAAATAATATTAACTAAGCTAAGCTAGGAGGAAAAGGGTAAGAGTATCTAATCTAGCCTAAGTGCGACGAGCAACCGATTCCTTGATCAACTGTACACATCTTGGACCTCATGCACAACTACCACTGGGATTACCAAGCGTAGCTCCTAGGTACGCCACTGGGATTACCAAGCGCAGATCCCAAATACACCACTAGGTTACCAAGCGTAGATCCTAGATACGCCACTGGGCTACCAAGTAGTCACACTTAAATGCTCGTAATCAAGTCGTACTCGTTTCGCATTCTAGGAGTTTAAGGGTGAGAGAGAAAAAAGTAAATAACATTAAATAAATAAACAAATAAATAAATGACAAAGTGAATGCTACAATGATGAAGTAATCTCGATCTTTATTGCCGGTCATGTGCGTGTCCAAGTACGGCACACTCGAATAAAGACACTGTACAATTACATTCACCACACTGCGGGAAGACATGGGAAAAATTCTAACTCTAGAGGGATCAAACTGCTAGAGCTTTGCTACTTTAAAACTGGGATTCCAAACAAGGGAGAGCCGCGTATTATTTATAGATATGGCAGCAGACTGTGATATCGCGTATGCGATATTGTAGGGAAGACACGATATCGTGGGAGATGCGATATCATGGCCTATGCGAATCGTGTCTCATCATAAAGCTATGAAAAAAAACTGCAAGAGTTTGGCTAAGTGTTAAAATGAAAGTTGTCGATTGTGCATCCAAGTGTTGTAATTTATAAGATGGCACAAATCCTGAGAAATCACACCAACGATGATGCAGGAGGGGCTACAATATTGTAGTTATGATATTGCAATGGTAAAAAATTAGGTTTTATCATACCCCCATGACTAACTAAAAACTCATCCTCAAGTTAAAAAAAATGAGGATAGAGTCCCTTACAAAATTGGGAGGAAGACTTGACTTGACATGACTAACTGTTTACATGACTCTATGAATGCTGCATTGGTGTGTTTACAAAATGACACAATAAACATGACAAAATAAAAAGCTGAAGTATTGTAATGTAGCCTTATGTTCTAGGTGATAGAGGCTCTTCCATCAAATTTTTTCTTTGTCATCAAGCTTCTAAAATTAATATTTGTTAAGGAGTGCCTAAAGTTTTTCTTCTTCTATCCTCAGATCATGTACTGTCCATGTTGATTGACCAATGTTTAATGGAGTTGGTATGTCCCATGGGTATGGCAGTTGTAGAAACATTTTATTTACTTTTATGTACCATGTTGCAAATTGCCACCTTTCCTCCTCAAAAGCCCTAGCCACCTTTCCTAATTCTTAGTATTCTGACATTTGGTGTACTAGGTTTGCTACTACATCTTTTTGACCTTGGTAGTTGGCTTTAACAATTTCTAGTTCTGAGTTTGCCACATGTAATTTCTACAAGGCATCCTTTCGATTAGCAAACTTCTTCTCATATAGTGCATATATTGCTGCTACCTATTGCTCTAGCTCATTTCTTGGCCTTGTTGCTATCAACATGGCCAAATTAGCATACCGAAGGTTTGCTAATCCCATATACTTTGTAAGATCTTCTATCTGCAGGTCCTTATTTTTCACTTTAGCTTATTGGACATGAGTGAGGCTATCCAAAATTGGTTGCCAATCTGGTGTTTGAGATGTGATTGAATTGATTTAGCGTTTGTAATAGGGATTTCTTTTTTATTGATTTATGTATACATGTCCACCTAATCCTTGAAGTGTTCCTTAAGCTTTTCATGTCTTTTGGCCTCATTCTACCACACACTTATCTCAATGGTTGATTTCTGTCTAATAGCGCGAACTTCTTTCATTGATAAGGTTCTATTCTCTTAGGTCAATTTGTTCATGTCCTAGTTGGCTTGTATGAATTATTTTCTTAGATAATGGATGCTTTCCTTGAGAACATTCTTCTATTTTTCAATGTTAATTGACCTTGTATTGTCAACATCAAGCTTTCTATTTTCCTCCTCAAGAGTAGTGAGAGCTTTGACATGTGTGTATGTTTGAGCTTCTACTACCGAGGCATTCCACACAGCCTTTTCTCTTTCCATCTCTACTTGTATGTTTCTAGCGATAAGCTACCTTACTTGTTTAGTTTGGTACTAGTCAAGCTGGTTAGGGGAAAAAATCATGCAAGGTTCTTTAGTTCTGCTCTTAGAGCTAGCAATTCATCTTCTAGCCTTTGCACTTTACTTTCTACATGTTTTGCCTTGGTTTTTGCTATTACCATCTTCCCCTTGGTTACTATTAGATTAAACTGTACTGTAGTGATATCACTAGGGATATTAAAAATATTTTGCATGACCTGGCCTATCTGCAGCAATCTATCTAAAACATCCTCATGTTTTGTAGGAGTCATTGAGTTTTCGACTAGCATTTGAGCATCTCTTGCTCTAGAAATATTGACCAATGGCATAACAAAAATGTCAAATGCTTTTTTGATATGGTCAATGATGACCTCTGTGGCTCCTACTACATCCTGGTGTTGCATGACCACCATTGTAGCACCTTCACTAGTTTCTAGTATCACTTTGAATGATGTAGCATTTCCTAAATTTTGTTGTGCCCAATCATCCTCTTCTTCTGTTTGCAATGACACCTGACCACTTGTAGGGTCTGTTGAAATTGTGGATCTAACAAAGCTCTCTCTTACTCTATAAAGATTGGAGCCTTCTCTTACTCCCCAGCTAATGGATTTTGTGATCTAACGTAGATGGATCATCGATGATTTGTAATCCTATGGTGGTGGTGGTGGAGCTTGCTACTCTAGCCTATCTCTAGCAGGTGGCTTATTGCTAGGTCCTACTTGTTGCTATTGCTTGGTAGTAGGAATGTTACTAGTAGGAGTTAATATTGAAGCTCCCTCAATGCTTGTTGGCTTTTCCAATTGATCTTTCTTTAGCAGCATTGGTTTGGACATTTTGTCATAAGAGGCATTCTAGGATTTCTTGAGGACATCAATGGTATAGCCCAAAATCCTGGCTTGTTTGCATAGCCTCCTTATTAGGTAAGGGAATGATAGTGTTGGCTTCCCTACCTTCTATTCCTCAAATTGCCTTTGAATATTTAGAAAGATTAGGTGTGCGATGTTGGCATTGAATTTTTCCATCAGTATCGCACTTCCCCTAGCTGCATATGTTGAGATTCTATTAAGCTATTTTGTTGGGAATAAGTGGTAAGTTCCAATTTAAAAGTATATTTTCTCTTTAGCTATGAGCTCACTGTAATCTTTGTCTTCTTTGTCATAGACCCTTTGTAATCACAATTTCTTTGCATCTATATCTGACCTAGTTGAAATCTGTGCCACATTAGCCCCTTCATTTGGGATGTTTAAGGCTCTAGTTATTGCCTCTACTAAGTAAGGCATTGAGGCCCCTTCTATTTTTACAATTGCATCATCTTGTTTATTTTTCCAAAATTAGTAGACCTCTCCCAAGTACCATTTTGCATTAGTAGACAATGTTGGCCATAATGGAGATGCTTGGAGTTACGTTCTTACTACTTTTGGGGAAAACTTCATGAATGAACCAAAGTTTAATTATGATAACTTTGGACATGATGGACTTTTCTTGAATGACTTGGAGGCATTCATTGGACAATGTAAGGTGTTGTCCTTATTCTAATGCTAATAGTTCCTTTGCCTTTGCTTGTGTGGAGTGCTTAGTAGCAAGGGTTTGTTGAGGAATGCTAAATGATTGAGCCTCTTATTCTACATGTTTGGCTTGTGGGGTTTGTTCTCCCGCTTGGCCTCTCCCATGACCTCTTAGCCTTTTGCCACCATGTTGGGAAGGTCCTTCGGCTATTGGTCTCTTCGATGCCATCTATAATCAATAAGAGTTTGAGATTATTAAAGTATTCAAATTAGTTCTTAATAGTTCATGATCTTTCTCACACTCTTGGTTTAATCAAGTTCTTATCTTATCATGATTGTAGAGTTAGAAAGTTTTTTTAAAAAACCCCTAAATGCTATTTCTCTAATTATTATGACCTTCTACAGTTATCATTTTCTCATTTATTGTGCTCTTATTTGATTGATATGGTTAGTTGGCAAGATTAATTAAGTCCTTTGGCTAAAATTTGGCTAATTAGTTGTAATGTTCTCAGTGTTCTTTTATACTTATCCTTTATAATGTTCTCTAGGTGTTAGGAAATTTTGGCTCAAATGTTCAGATGTACATGCAATGAACTCTCCCATGACTATGTTGAGCACTTTGGGATCAATGGGGTTCAAGAATTTTACAAATTGGAGGTGTCATAAGAAAGTTATGGCATCAGGAAGTTTGCTTGATAGAGCTTAGAAAAACAACAAAAACTCCTCGTGCTTCAAAATTGCAACATGAAAAAATTTCTAATTGTGATGTGTATATATACTATTTTTATGGGCATGACATGGTAGATGTGACATCATAGCTATAACATCATAAGGCATACAATGTCGTAACTACGACATCATTGTCAAAATTTTTTAAAATTTTGGCAATTTTCAATGGAAAAAGTGAATTAATAAGGTGATGTGTAAGACATAAAGACTATCTAAAACATCATGGATTAAGGATGATGCTTAGAAGTCAAAAATTTGGCATTCAAAAGTCTTCAAGAAGGAATCTCGGGCAATGAAAGTTTAGTGAGTCTATATGAGATGGATTAAAGGTTCCTAGTTCATGGAAGGGTTATAAGATTTTTTAGGAAATGTTATTTGAGTATTAACATGTTGAAAGGCACAAGATGATGTGAAGTTGGTTTTCAAGTATGAGATACAACAATTATACAAGTGGGTCCTCCCCAAAGCGGGCTTCAGCCCTTAGTGCCCTTGTATAACCACACCTAAAAGTGTCCATAGATCCTCAAGGAGTTCAATGTAAGACATACCTATCTAGCAAAACATACATGCTAATATTGTCAAATTGGAAAAATAGCACTATATTATACAAAATCATAAAGTTATGATTAAATATAATAGTGAGGCTGATGAGTGGCAAGGTACCCCTACGCTCACCCATACGAATCACAAGCGTTCACACATGATTTGGTTGAATTCTATGGATGGGACTAGTTGTGGCATCTAGATCTTTATGCTTTGATTGTAGTTCACTGTCTTCCCACTTGGACTAGTGGTGGCTATGTCATGTATGGTTTAGTCCGAAGTGAGGCATATGATGTTGTTCCTAATTCTACACTACTCCTAATGATGATAAAGAGATAAATTAATTAAACTAATGAATGATGGAAAACAAGATCTAAACTAGCCTATGGTGATCAGTATCCACACTTAATCATCTGTACATGTCTTGGACTTTGTGAGACCACTTCTAGGATTGCCAAGTGTATGTCACTAGTTGTAACAAATGATACACCTCTAGATTACCAAGTATTTACACTTAAACGCTTGTGATTAAGGTGTATACATTCCGCTTAATAACAAGAACAGTAAATAACAATAAATGGAAATGTTTAACTAAAGAAAGCATTAAATAATTAAAGCAACAATAATCTAAGTGGATGATGCAATGATGGAAGTAATCTCAATCTTTATTTCCAGTCATGTAACGTGTCCAAGTATGTCACACTTGAATAAAGGTGTCATACAATTACAAACATCACACTACGGGCATTCAGAAAATATTCTAACTTTAAAGAAAACAAACAGTTAGAGTTCCACTACTTTGACTGAAAAACTATATGAAAACTAACTCAAAACAAGAGCCCACGCACTATATTTATAGACTAGAGTATATGCCCCGATTTCATATCCAAATCTCGATGTTGTGTACCTGACGTCAGAGCAAACAGAAAACAACGATTCATCAGATGTCAAGGCTCCAATGTCAAGGCTAGGCAAATCATGACTCATTAGAGGTGAAATGGTATGTTGAAGGGATTGCAAAAATCAGGACGTGAGGTGTCTTACCATAGGCATAATGAATCCTTGTGTGTGATGTGTAATTAAAGTAATCATTAGCCTTTCTATCCAAGATTCAAACCAAGTCTAAATCACTTTCCAATGACATCACATTGTTTCATCCTTAGAACTAACAACCACAAGACTACCACTATTGCAAAGAGTATTACTACTTGGCAATGTTATTCAAGGAAGGAGTTTATTAATAGCACACTTTTATTTTGTTGATTCCCAAGAAGTTTCCTACCTTCAGGCATGGATAACATGTCTTTCTAGTGGGACCCCCAGAAATTTTATTTTGTGCTCTTTACTTTATTTTTATTGTGTTAACCTTACCAAAGGACTACCTTTAGGCATGGGTAACATGGCTTTCTAGTGACATGATAAGGCAACACTTATTATACTCTTACCTCCATTTTTCGTTAGAACTCAAGGGAATAGTACATCCTTGACAATAGGATAGGATTCAAAATAGTAGGCCTAGAAAATCCTCAAGTTCCCTTGATGTCATACCATCTTTATTTCTACTTGTTTCTTCACTCTTTTGTCCAAGCATAATGATCACAAGTTTATTTTAGTTTTATTGTGAAAATAATATCATTATGGCCATGGTAAGAACCTCTTATTGTTGGAAATGAGTGGGTGGATGACGTGGTCTCACTGTATATGTAATTAGTCATTCATAATTTGATAATATAGAGCAATCTTCACCTTATTGGGACTACATCTTGCTTTATCCCATGCATGTTATTGAAAGAAGATCAACAAAAATATGTATAAGTTGGATAATGGAAATAATAGGAAAATGGTAAAATAAAGGGACAATTTTGAAAATATTAAAGAATATCAAAGGATTAAGAAATGAAAAAGTATAAAAGAATGAAGAGATATTAAAGAATGTGAAAATTAGTAAGAAATTTGAAAAAGTATAACAAAAAACTATAAATCAAAAAGTTAGAAAATAAAAAAAAATTGAAAAGTACTTTTAATTCTTAAGTAAAGACATCTCCCTCAAAATTGAACTCATGGGCAAGTATTCGAAAAATGGATCCTAGATCCCCTTAATCATACGCTCAAGATTTCTTATTTATCATCCTTAGTGATTTAGATTTTCTTTTATTATTCCATGTGATGTTGATGATAATTGAATTCTAATCTTTTGAAGACATATATCCCATTGGGCTAGGTGATCTTCTCATTTTAAAAGGTTCAACTATACTTTCTTGATTATTCTTAAGTTCAAATTTTAAGTTCTCATTTCCCCTATCTATTGGTGTATGATTATGGTTTAGGATTTTCTTTTGTGAGTTCTCAGTTTGGGTTATTTCCTTAGGATAGGAATTAATAAGGGAGTTAGATAGTTCCATACATGTTTTGGATAGTTTTAGGTTCTCATTTTCTAGCCATTAGATATCTTTTAATTTGGTGGTCCATGTTTCTTTTTGCTCATACCCTTATTTCTCACATTTGCTGTGGGCTTGTGTAAGGACTTTATTGACACTTTGAAGTTTTAGTCCATAATTGCACCCTTCATTATCATCAATAATGCATAGAATTTTTTGTGTATGTATGGATCCTTGCTCATCTTTCTTAGAGACTTTCATGGATAAATCTCTCATTCCTAACTTAGCATCTATCATGCTAAGCCATGCTCTTCCCATAATGATAGGAAACTTCTTGTTATCATTCCTCACATTGATCACTAAAAAATTTGTTGGGTAAGACCACCCATTGATAGTGGTTATCACATCTTCTGTTTGTTCCAACAGGATGATGACATATTGATTTGCTAGCTCTAACCTTATGTTGCACTTCTTTAAGGGTGGCAGGTTCCATGCCTTATATATTTCTTGAAAGATTAAATTTACTTTAGAACCTAAGTCTAGTAGAACCTTACATGGTGAATCTCTAGCTACTTGTAAATAAATCAAAGGAATTCTTGGATCAATTCCTTTTTTTTAGGAAGTGGTCCTACCTTAATCCAGTCCGATATTATGTCAAGTAACATGATAGCCACAAGTTCATGGGTCGGTTGTGGTAGTAACAGAATGTTTGTAGAAGGAATACTCAAAGAAGGGATTTGCTTGGATGGAATCCTTACTTGACCAGTCTTTTCTAGACTTATCTTGAAGAAGGGACGTTTTTGATATTTTTCCTTAGCATTGATGATGTGATCCTCTCTCTAGATATTCACTACCCTAATAATGTTTTTCTGCTATGGTTTGGATGGTAGCTTTCCTTGCATAATTTGTGGTGGTATTATCATTTAAGAATTAGGAGGTTGATTGGATGAATCAACAATTGGCATATGTACGTGGAGATCGGAATCCATCCTTGGAGTGGTAGGTCTATAATACTTAGGTGGATAATAGTGAGAAGAGGGATGAATTGAAGCATTCCCAAAAGATATTGGATGTTGTACATAATATCCATAAGGATTTGGTTTCCTATATAAATACTGTTGCCTTGGTGGTAACATTGCCCATGCCTGTGGTTGTTGTTACTACTACTAGTATTGCTCCTATGGTTAAGGGTAAGATTTGCTCAGGTAGGAAGTTGGCTAGAAGGGTGGTTTGAGATTACCTTAAGGGTAAGGTAATTGTCTTGGCATCTCCTTTTTAACAAGTCTTAGATTGAGCACATATGCCCCAAACTCTTGCAAGTGGACCATAATAGAAAAACATCCCTGAGGATGTTCATACTGGCACATTTTGTATCCTTTCTCATCCTCTAAGCTAGAGTTAGTACATTCATCTACTGAAGCAACTTTTCCTTTCTATTTGTGCTTTTCTCATCCATAATCTCTTTTCTTCTTGTTATCCTTGCCCTTATTAAAGGCTTGTTCAATTCTTTCTTCTATGATCTTTAAAGCTATAGCAAACTTTTTGTCGACTAAGTCCTACATTTTTTATACCTTCGTCACTATATCATTAAGAAATTTTTGAATCGTAGAGTCTTCTTTTGAATCACATCTTCCAAGGTTTCTTCTTCTTTCATATCGCACATTCATACATCTCGTGTTCTAATTGATGGAGCTCGATTATATTCCTTAGCTGATTCTCTCTTTTTCAACTTGCCTTCCTCTTTCATCACTTAGTCTATTAGCCTTTGAATTTGATGGGTGGTCATCTTTGATGGTCTTCCTTGGGCATAGACTCTAAGGGTTTTTTTGGTTTTATTTCTTAACCCATCGACAATGTGCCTAAGTTGTTCTCTTTTCAAGAATCCATGGCTTGGGCATCTATGCAAAAGAGAGTAGTATCTACCCATTGCTACATCAATGGATTCATGTGTCCCTTATTTCCATCCCTAGATTTTCTTTTTGAAGTTAGAAACTCCTAAATAAGTTTGATATTTGTCATTAAAAATTTTGAGCATGGTACTTCATCTTCTGATTGATTCAAGTTCCAATGATCTTTACCAGCTCTCTACGTCCTTAATGAGTGTCCTAGGAAACGACTTGAGATTTTGTCAATTACTTTCGATATTCTAAAGGGCATAGAAATCATGGAATGCTTGAAGGTGATGTTTTGGATCTACATTATGCCCATCTTCAAATTTAGGAATATTATTCATATCTAATTGCTTGATGCAACTATCCCTCATATTCTTGGTTGGAATATATATTGCTTTCTTGATATTGATCATGTTGTGAGTGGCCAACAAGGGCTCTTCATGGTCATTGGGTTCATACACTCTATTGTAGTGATGTCCCCTTTGGCACTCATAATGCTCTCTCTCTTCATGCTTATTCTTATATCTTCTTACTTCATACTCATCCTCTTCTTTATCAAGATGTATTTGATGATATTCATGCCTATCATGAGCTCGATTTCTCTTCTTGTTGTGATTCCTAAGTGTTTGTTTCCTTCTATCAAAGTCCACTAATAATTGTGAGGAAGAAGATGAAGTTGAAGAACAATGCCAGCTAGTTCTCTTTCTATGACTCTCGAATTCATCCCTTTGTGATTCCACAAAAGCTCTAGGCCTTGAGATCTACCTATGTTTAAAGTTTTCTACCTCTCTTCTATCTCTGCAAGGGTCAAATGTAGTTGTACCTTAACAAATTCTTCTAGATGAATAATAGGTGTTTGTGAGTGGGATTCATGATTATGGTGGAGTTTCTCTATTAAGAACACATCATCATTAGTCTACTCTAGGACAACATTGGGATTGAGTTTCTTTCCCTTGCTATTTTCATGCTTGTTCTTCATAGTAGCATTTCTTTGTACTTGTGCCTCTATGGGTTGGTACGGCCTAGTCATGTGTTTGGTCACATGATATTCTTTTTGTGCATGGCTTAGAATTATTTCCATTAAGGCTACATAAAGCATGGCTAGTGTTGAATGCTCTAGAGGCAAAATGATGTTGCCCTGCAAGTCTCTTCATCTTAGCTGCTCATCTTGGTAAAAGATGAATGTAAAGTTAGGATAATAAGGATCAGTGTGAGTGTATGAGATCCTTGTTTGCATAGTGCACTCTGGCCTTCATCATCATGTGTCATGTCCTTAATCCTTTGTAGCTCTTTGGTAGGTGATAATTTCTCTTTAACTGTTGAAGCCATATTGTATATTTAACACTTAGTTATGTGTGTGTTATTAAAATTGATTAAAGGTGAAAGAATATACTTGTGGTTCTTGATATAATGAATTTTATAAGATCAACTACTTAGCATACATTAACACATCCCCAGAAATGGTGCTAATGATGAGCGATAGAGGTATTCCAACACTCTACCATACAAGTCATGAGTGTCTATGCACGACCATATCGTAATCCATGGATGGACAATGTAATTATTCTAGTAATTGGCATTAAGTTCAAGATTGTTGTCTTTCCACTTTAAGTTAGTGAAGTCTGAGTGTATAGTTTAACTCTTAGTGAGACATATGATTGGTTGATGTTGTAAGGCTCTTAATGCTCCTAATGGTAAACATGGTTGAATAAGAGGTAAAATTCTAAGATTAGTTAACTATGAAAACACAAATCTATCTTAGCCTAGATCAATGGATATATAGTCCTAGTCTACCATACATGCCTTGGACTCATGTAGGTATCACTGGGATTACCAAGTAGAATTACTACTGAGCGAATCAAGCAATGCCACTACTGGGTTACCATATAACTACACTTAGCACTCAAAATTAGCCGTATCCATTTTGCATACTAATAACATGTAAAATAAAGGAGTTGAAATGTACATGATCAATTAGGAAAGAAATAAAGTTATTCTAAGTAAACATAAAGAAAACTAAGGAATGCTACAATGATGAGAAATAGCTTCAATATTTATTGTCACACATAAACTATGTCCAAGTAAAATTTACTTGAATAAAGTTTCCTATTGACTACTTAACACCACACTATGGGCATTCACTCTATCAGTAAAGCTACAAAACAAAACTACAAGAGTTTGGCTAAGTGTTTGAATGAAAAGTTGTCAATTGTGTGCTGAAGTGTTGGTATTTATAGGGTTGCACAAATCTCAAGACATCACATCAATGATGACATAGGAGGAGCTACGATATTGTTGATACAATATCATAGTATGATATCGTAATGGTAAAAAATTGGTAAGATGATGAAGCAAGGCTAAAATAAACTGATAAGAATTTGGAGTGAGGTGAGTGCTACATCAACTATTGGAGGATGGTTAGATAGGGTAACAAAGAATTCCACATGTTTTAAAATCATGGTTATGACATAGTGACATGTTTACTAGCTAATGAGGTCTTCATGCTTTATACTTTGTAAGACTGGTTACATAGGCTTGAATTTGAGGAATCCAATGCTTTGGTCTTGGATACTATGACCAACTTGGCTCTTTTTTTTTTGAGTCATCAATTGTTCAACTTTAGGCTACATTACCCTCTTGGCTTTCTTAGCATTTATCTCCTTTTTTTCTTTGGGAGTGAAACCTTCTTTGGGTTTCAATGCCAAGGCTAGATTTTCATTTTCACTGAATGAAAAATCTGAAAATTCAACGATCTTCTTAATAGAGCATGTAGTAAAAGATTACACATGGCCATGATTCACGAATGTCAAACACAAGTTTTCATTGTTAGCAAGGTAATGAAGAATAAATTTTGGTTATGGATATGGCATAGAAAGGGCAACAAAAATGATGTGAGCTAAGCATTATTGGCATGGTCAAATGAGCTAGTCAAATCTCTTGTGTTGAGATCATGTGGTAACTCACAGCTGTGATGAGTCATACCTATGTGATGAGTCCAAGCTATCCTATTGACACAAATTAGAGAGAACAAGAAAACAAGTAAAAGAAACTAGATATTACAATAGGTTACATGAGATAATAAGCAAACATTGGGCACCATGACATGCAAGTTGTTAGAACTTAAAAATTCTGTTTTGCTTTGCAAATTTAATCAAAATTTACAGTGTCTTAAGATGCCAAAGAGATAGAAGGTCATTTAGGTTCGCTTGTTATAGGTTATTAGATTTGTTAATAGCACTAATCTACTCAAATTTGTAAACAAAGAAAAACAAAGATAAAGAGCAAATAAGTTAACATTAGATATAACACAGTTCAAGATGGAAATTGTTGAACTATGTGTGGATTGAGTTTAAGATGTCCTTGTAAGACTGGGAAAAAGGCTTTAATTTTAGCTTGTATGGCCTTGATAATGTCTTAAGTGAGTTGAGTTTCAAGGGTTTTGACTTCATAGTCGGGCTATTCCAAGGTTTTTCCGATTGAGGTCATATGGTTGAAGAGGCTTCTAGGCTCAAGATTTAGGTATTCAAGGTCAAATAGTCAAATAACATTACCAAAGGATCCATTTAGGCTTAAAGGCATGTCAAAATGTTCCCACATCTCAATCCTACATGTCAACATAAGTACATCAAGTGACATCTACATGATATATTGGTCAAAAAAAGCTAAAATAAGGAAAAATAATGTAATAAATGATATTAAATTTTTTTCTTTTGGTCATTCAATGATCAAAACAAGTAATAATTCAAGGAAAAGTGCCAAAAATGTATATAATAATGGGTTTTAAGATCAATTAAGCTATGCAAATAGTGTAATTTCTCTTCATCAGTGTTTTTGGATAATTGTGACAATGTGTGGGCATCTTGGACTAGATTGGTAGCGTTTTTGAGATAATGTCATTGCCCTAGCATTTTTGGCAATTGGTATCTTGATTCTAGAGTTTTGGGGTCCACCTATTTAGCTTGTTGAGGTAGAATGACAACGTTTTGGGCTATGGAAGACAATTTCATTCTCCAATGCGACGTAGTATGTCAATTTCATTATCAATTTCACTTCCACAACATTTTTTATTCTTGGTACTTAAAATCTAGAGTTGTGGGGCCCACATGTCAACATTTTTAGCTAAAGTAGGTAGTGTGTAGGCAGTAGATTCAGGTTCCATGGCATGTTTAAGTTAATTTCATTCTAAATTTCATTAGCACATTGTGTTTATCCTTTGGTATTTTTTGTTTATGGTTTATGGAGCCCACACGTCATCGTTATTTAGCACATGGAAAACATTTTAGGCTAGGAAAATCAATTTCTCATCAAGTGTCAATGCCTATAGTCAATTTCAATCTCAATTTCATTCTTTCAGCGTGTTTGGAACAAACTTGGTCTATATAAGCAATTGGGTACATTGTGCTTAGGCTAGAGTAAGGAATGTCCTACCAAACCTTAGCATGTTGAAAAATTTCATTTTCCATTTTAATCCCAAACTGTACTTGACCTATTTCATTAGTAATTTCATACTATTAGTGTATTTGGGGCAAGCTAGGATTGTAAAACCACCAAGGCACAACATATTTAGGCAAACTTGGTTTTTGGAATCAGTTGCTCATAACGTATTAGAGAAAACTTGGGAATTTTGTTTTTCTTTTCATTTTCTTAACATAGTGAGAAGCCGAACATGCAAGATCTACAACCATGATAGGTATGAGAAGTATTCTTCTATCCAAGCTCTCACACCCATCTACAAGAGAAGCATTCTCATCCATGATCTTCAAATATGTTATTTTCTCTACATTTCTCTTATTTCTAGCCTAATCTGTCAGCATTTTGGGTTTTCTAGGCCTATGTATGACAATTTTTTTTTTTTTTTTGACTATGTAGAATCAAGGTTCTAGGTTTTTCAATAGTCATAGGAATGAAATTTAGGTTTTATGGCTTTTTGTAGTGAATATTTAATTATTTTCCAAGTCATATATGCAACATTTAGGCTTGTTCTACCCATTTTTTGGCATTTATGTTTTTTTCTTGGTCACATGTGTTAGTGTTGATGAGATTTTTGAAGCCTAGGATTAACATCTTTAAGCTATGGTATTGTGAAATGTAGTGTAGTATGATTCTGGGCCATGATTTCAAATTTTTAAAGGTTTTTTTTCAAGGTCAATCTACATCAAATTAGGGATTTTCAGTCAATTTTCGGTGAATTTGAGATTTTTTATACACTTTTATGGATAGTGTTTTGGTTAATTTTGGCTTGATTGATGATGTTTATCACATTTATGGTCTATAATTAATTTTTAAAATTTTGTTTACCCCTAGGACCAATGTTTTACCATAGTTCTTACTTGAATGTAGGGTTTTGGATTATTTTTTTTTTAGCTAATCTTGGTAGCATTTTAGTGCCTAGTGCTTGGTATGGATGCTGTGGTTTTTACTTTGATCCTATGGTCAATGTGTGTGATCTATAGCTTAGAAGAGCAATGTTTTTATCCTTCCCTTGAAAAAGCAGCATATAAGGCATTTTAAGATCTTTATAGAGAAGAAATAGTAGCATGTACACATCCAAGATTAAGAAATCTTAGTGTTTTTGCCCTACTCTCTCCTCATTCCCAACATTTTTGGCTGTCTAAGTCCTTAAGCCAGTGTCATTGGGATTTTTCACCTCCTCAAGCTTCAACACTATTGATATTGGTTACATGTTTAAGTGCATACTCTATTTCACGTTAATTGTTTATTGAAATGCTTGTCTCAGTTTTGTATGTCAATTATTTCATACAATGTCAAATTATGTTTTACAAAATGTTAAACTATGTTTTTCTTGTCAATTTTTTGACAAAATGTCAAACTTGGTTTTTTTCATGTCAAGTGACAAAATGTCAAATTCATTCAAATTTGATTCATGATGGTTTAATTTTAGTCTAAGTGTAATCTCATTTTTGTTTATAGGCTTGGCTATTTTTTGGTTCATGGTATCACTTGTGAACATTGTTAATTTTAATGTTCTTTTTAGTTGTATTCTAGTTTTAATGTCATTTGACATTATCATGGTTTAATATTTTACTTGTTTTTGTTCGTAGGTCTCTAGTGATGATGGTGATGGCTCTAACAACATTCTCTCTCCTCCTCCCATGGTTTAGTCTAAGCCATTGATGATGTTGTATTGTTCTTAGGTGTTATGTTTGTTGACCTATTGTTGCATTTATGGTTTTAAAGATTGTGGATAGTCCATTTTTGTTACATAGTGTAACTATGGCTATGGTCATGGACTACTTGGCTTCATGATGTTGTATTGTTGGCTCTAGTTTAATATTGCTCCTTGGCTATAGATTTTTAGTTTTGTTTTTATGTTTTAAGTTTTTCATGTAATCAAATTAAAGTAAAAGTGAACAACAAGGCTACCAAGTAAGACTTGGACCTATAATATAATAAAATAACAATAGTAAAATAAGGCATAAGTATAAAAGTAAAAATTATAAGCCATGTTATTAAGTAAATAGGCCTCAATGTATATACAAGGGAAGGTAAAGAAAATACATTAATCATGTAACTATTTTCTTGTCTTTGATAGATTAGGAAACTAGTAAGGCTTTTCTTGTATGATTTTGTGCTTTCTGTTCCCTTTGTTAATGATACTAAATGGTAGTTCCTCCCAAGGCACATTCAAGGCTTCAATGTTGTTAGTTTCAATTTCATTGGGCTCATTATTGTTATTGGTTTCATTATTGGCCATTGGAATTTCCTCTTGGAACTTCACCTCAAATCCTTGTTCAATGTTAACATTATTAAATGATAAGGGAATTGTGTTGTCTCCATGGATAATGATTTTACCTTCCTTGTAAGGTAGATGAATCTTTTGTGTATCAAGAAAGAAACTACTTGCAACTTAGCCAACCATGACCATCCTAGGATTAATTTAAAACTTGGTATCTCTTCTATGATTAGGAAGTTAGCCAATGCGGGAATTATTCCTCGGTCACAAAGTCTAATGAAATTAACCCTCTCACTACTACTTGTGACCATTTAAAATACTTGAGCATGAAATGGAGGTTTCATGGATGTTTTCAACCAAGCCTAACCATTCGATAATAGGTAAGGGTATTACATTTATGGATACTTCATCATCAACATGTACTCAATGCACCTTGTATTGATCAACTCTAATGATTGTGAAAAGAGAAGCATGCAACACCTCAACACTCTATGAATTAGTCTTAACCTCACTATCGTGAAATGTTAACATGGTTTGTTTTTATTCTTCCTTGAGTGGAGGTGGCACAATGATGGAGTGAATGGAGTCTTCATTGGTAGGCATATCCTTAGTCATAGGGATGGATGTTAACATTTTGACTAAGGCTTTGTGATGAGCAAGAGAGCTCATGACCAAGTCATAAAGGCTTAAGGAGATGCTTTTTTTGTTTCAATGAGAACTTGACTTGCTCCATGATAATGAGGAAATATTTATCATTGGTAGATGATTTTTCTATTTTATTGGCTTTGACTTTCTCCATCTTGCCTAAGATCTTAACCTCATGTTTTAACATGTGTTTTTCTTGGCCCCTTTCTTTTCTCTTATTTTTGATTTTCTTTGGGTTAGCTGGTTGACATGGTTTGAGTAGTAGGATTCATGGGCATAGCTAAAATTGAAGTAGGCTTCAGTAGACCTATTTCTTTCTAGACTTTTTATTGGTTAACTTCTTTAGCCTTAGGATTAGGAGTTGATGTTTTCTAGTACTTAGAGGTTCCTTCTTGTTGTTTGGTTAAGAGGCTATTGATGCATTGGCCACTATGTTGTAGGAGCATGATAGAGTGTATCATTTGCATAGTCTGCTATGCCTCCTCTCTTGGAGAGTTTCCAAATGAGACACAGAAAGGTGAGTGTCTTCCTTCCTCTATCATTTTCTTTAAAACACTTCTCTATCTCCAGATAAATGAGCTGAGGAAGGTTAACAAGGAATTTACCACTTAGATTAGTGCACATATGAGTGGAGAAGGCTATGACCTTTGTGGGCCTCACCATTGGATGTAGGTGATATGCTGTGATTTTTAAATATGTCCACTCTACCTTACTGAGTGTCCCATACTCCTTGTGGTCCACCCTATAACAATGCTAAAACCACTCTTTTTTGGCTTCAGGGTTCACCTAGGTGGATATATTCACCAAAGTTACCCTAGTGTTAGGCAAACTAAGGGCCTCCATGATGGCCTCAATTGAGTAGGAGATGGTGATGTCTTTGATTTTAATCGACGCATCTACCTACTGGTTGTTCCAAAACAGGTAGGTTTCCCCCATGTACCATTTTCCATTATAGGGGACAACGGAACACATAGGATATCCATGCAATTGTGTGTAGACTTCCTTAGGCACTAGTTCTAAGAAGGATCCAAAGTTAAGTTCATAAAGAACCAAACTCTAAACCTTCTTGGTTCAGATCTTTTCAAGGTATGCTTTTGTTAATTTGACCTCCAAGTTGAGCCCTGGCCTTAGCACCTCATCTTGCCTTAATTGGTCAATTTTAGTAGTAGGAATCTATCAAATAGATTCCATCTTGGGATCCTCCAAAAGAGGTCCCATCGCATGAGTTTGGCTTCTTTCTCTTAGGGTTGTTGTGGTTGCTACTGATCCCTTCCTCCTCATTGTTGCTTCTTCCTTGATTGAGAAGATCCCCCCACTGGTGCTCCCCTTTTTGGTACCATCTGTGATCACAAACATAACCAAGGATTAGCAATTAATGTATAACATTTAGTTCCTTTTTTATATCTTTCTCATTTGGTTAGGTTATACTTAGGTTTGTTTGTGATCTTGGTAGATCCATTATTTTATTCATCAGCTACTAGAGTTTGTTTGTAAGGCTTAACTTGGTGTAAGTAGGATTTTTAATATTATTTTAATGGTTAATCCTTGGGGTGTTAGAAAAAATTTTCATCATAAACCAAAATTTTGTGGCCCCTACAATGTAAAGCTTACCTCCAATAGCTAAGGGATCAAAAAATGAGGTTAATTAGAAAAGGGATGTGGAAGTTATAATCTCCCCTTGCATTTAGATGAAAATGTGAAAAAATGGCTAAGTGTTGATGCATATATATAGTATTTTTGTACTACATTGATAAGGATGCATTAATGCATCAAGCTACGTTAATAGGGATGCATCGAGGTAGCTATTTGCAACAATTTTCTACATATAAAAACTAACTATTTAGGAAGATTTTTAAGATGAAATTAGAATCCAAAGGAAGATAGAAAAGCCTAGAATGATGACAAATCATGGAAGAGGCCATGGGATTGACCTAGAAAAGGAGATTTTGTAGAGAATTAAGTATGCCAAGGGTTGCAAAACTGGATTTTTATTATGTAAAAATGATGGAATTGAATCTAAAATAACCAAGGGATAGGAAATTTAATGAAACCATACCAAAGAGTGTGTAAGTGGATCCTCCCAATAACAGAATCATGCCATTAATTCCCTTGCATGCCCTCATACCCAAGAGTCCATAGGCACCAAGAATGATTGATGATTACGGATTGTTACAGATCGAATCCACATAAGATAGTATCAAAGGATTAGAACATATCAAAAGGGACACATTTATTAACCATGATAGGAGGTAGTGAGGTGGTGGATTACAAGAGTTGAACAATGGGAGAGAGAGAGAGAAAATGGGATTGGAGTCTTTCATCTTGGTCACATGAAGTTCTTCTAAAGTATGTGGTTAATGTGACCTGGTAGTGTTCCATCCTTAGTTGAAACTAAGTCCATTCACTTTAAGTGACTTTGCATTAGTACATTTAGACCATTTAACCTTCTAGAGTTCATGACCACTCCCAAAGATCATCCATCATTCCAAATAAAGAAGAAAAGAGAAGCAAGAGATTAGGAAGGGCCTTAGTTACAAGGGTGCCTTCAAGCATGGGTAACATATCTTTCCAACCCCATAACCAATGCTTGTAGTTCATTATTATGTTTAAAGGGTCTGCTTTGAATTCCCATGGTTTTTTTCTTGGAAATCACACCATGCAAAGACAGTCTTCCTATCAGTGGTCGATAGTAGGAATGATAAGGGATCAATGAGAATACCCATAAAACTCAAGAAGGTAGATAGGTACAAAAGGTGATAAGTCCCTTTGAAGCCACAACCTTATCTATTCCACTTGATTCATTCTAAGTCCATTAAGTATCAAGGTCATTGATTCTTATATAGGTTATAGTTAAGAAAGGACCTCATGTTTCCAAGAAAAAAGAACTCCATGGAGTTGAGTGGAATGGGTGGATGATGAGAGCTCACTACCTGATACCATAGGAAAATCAATGTTCCATCAATTGATGTCATAATTCCAAGATTAAATCTAGTTATTGAAGAATCAATCCAGACATGATGTATAGTTCAATTGAACTTCCAGCAATTAGCAGTTGTATTAAGCGCCAGAGTCCTGATGAGTAATAATGAAGAAAATATATGTAAGGAAAATTAAACAAGGAAAATATATAAAATAAGTTGCAAAATATTTAAGAAAATGAAAAATGTATAAAGAACAGTGCAAGACAAAAAAATTTAAAAAACTAAGGAGTTGTCACAAGATCTTAGCATGGATGGCCAGCTCCCCCACAACTAAGTTGGAAAGGGAAAATCTGAAAGATAGAATGTGCTTGGTCATTGGTTAAGGTGTTCTTTCCATTGGTTATCCTTGACCCTAGGAAGGATTTGACTTATTGCATGTTGACTAGCAATCACTTATCTAGGCTAGAAGGATGGTAAATCATCATGGCCCCAAATGGAAAAGTTGCATGAATGATATAAGGTCCCTTCCATAACATTTGGAATTTTGTGTGTTAAGGCATGCACATGTGATTCCAGTAGAGAACTTTATTTCCCAATTGCAATTTAACTATACTCATCTTTAAGTCATGACGTTGTTTGGTGTGTGCCTTTTGCACTTCATTCAAGGACAAGGCTACTAATCAATTTTCATCTCGTGTGTTTAAGCTCATTAATATTTTTCTTTGGGCTAGACTCAAATCGAGGTTAAGTTTAAAAGTCACTGAAAGTGTACAAAGCTTTGCTTTGATAGGAAGAAGTAGAAGTTTCCCATACACTAACTCATAAGGGGAATAACTAATAAGAAGTTTTCATGTTGATCAATAAGCCCAAAGAGCATCATTGAGTTTTGTGTTCTAGTCTTTCCTATATTTACTAACTCTACAAGTTATTTCCTGATTGGTGACCTCTACTTAACCATTAGCTTGGGGATGATATGGAGTTGTGAGTTTTTGTTCTATCCCAAGCATTGCATAAGTTTCCAAAAATTTGCACTTGTAAAATATGTTCTATTTCAGAAATTAGTGCCCTTGGCATACCAAACCTATTTACCAAATTTTGTTGTATAAACTAGGCTGCTGTAGAGGATGAACAATTGGTGATGGTGACAACTTTAGCCCACTTAGTGTAGTAGTCAACTATGATGATGTTATACACCTTTTCATTGAATATGAGGTTGATGGGTCCAATGAAATTAATTCCCTAAAGATCAAAAGACTCTGATGGTTAAATCTACTATTGGGGCTCTTCCATCCATGTAGTCATCCCTCCATCTCCTTAGCATCTGTCACACAAATAGAAGAACTAATTATCATCCCTTAAGATCGCTAGTCAATAATATTTTGCCATGAGGATCTTAATGACCATCCTCCTTCTAGCATAGTGACCCTTACAAGGGCCCTCATGAGCATCCTACTCAAAGTTTATTAGCATTAGGTACATACCATTGTACTAAACCATCAACACAACTATTGTAGAGGTTGCCCTTGATTTCTATGTAGTGTTTGGCTTAGTGAAGAAACTATTATTTCTTGCTATTGTTTCATTCTTGTGGTAACTCTTGAGTGAGTAGGTAGGAGAGGATGTGTTCATAGTAGTTGAAATCTTCAAGATTTTGAACTTCAATAGCTCCAGCAAAGAGGAGTTCATTTGGAAGTTGATTAGATAACAACCCTTCATCCTCTTTGTTATTCCATCGTAATTGAGACAAGTGATTAGCGATCACATTCTCAGTCCCTTTTTTGTCCATCATAGTGAGGTCAAACTTTTGAAGAATCACCAACCACCGTATCACACGAGGGCTTACCATTGGTTTGTTCATGAGGAATTCGATGGCACTATGGTTTGTGTGCACAAAAACTTGATATCCAAGCACATAGTGCCTAAATTTTTCTAAGGCATATACCACTGACATAAACTCCTTTTTAGTGATGGTGTAGTTCAATTGTGCACCCACAATGCTTTAGCTTGCATATTGGATGTAATAGGGATGTTTCTGATTGTCCAATTACATAAGCATGGACCCTAATGCATAATTGGATCCATCAATCATAATGTGGAATGGCCTAGACCAATCAAGTGCACGTAGAATTGCAGTTTTCACAAGCTTTTATTTTAACTACTGGAATGCATTGTCACATTCCTTGATCCAAGTGAAAGATGCATCCTTCTTTGTTAGCTTTACCAATGGTTTGATGATTTTCAAGAAGTTCTCAATGAAGCATCTATAATAACCAGTGTAGCCAAGGAATGACTTTATATTTTTTATTATTTCTAGTTGCCTAGTGATTCCTTGGATGACTTGTACTTTTTTTGGGTTCACTTCAATTCCTTTGCTAGAAATTTTGTGCCCCAAGATAATGCCTTCTTAGATCATTAAGTGGTTCTTTTACTAGTTGAGCTTCAAGTTGATCTCCACATACCTCTAAAGCATCTACTCAAGATGGTCCAAAGCTTGCTCAAATGTAGCCCCATATGTGGAGAAGTCATCCATGAAGGCTTCTACCTTACTACCAATTTGTTGTTGAAAGATGCTAAGGACCAACTATTGGAATGTAGCAGGACCATTACAAAACTAAATGGCATCTTTCTATATGCAAAAGTTTCCTAGGAACTTGTGAATGTAGTTTTGGCCTAGTCCTCTAGTGCTATATGAATTTAGTTATAACCACTATAACCATCTAGGAAGCTATAATAATAATGCCCTACTATGATGTCCAACACTTGGTCAACAAAGGGTCCTGAAAAGATATCCTTGTAAGTTGTCATGTTCAATAGCCAAAAGTTTATGCAAACTCTCCATTTTCCTCCTTTCTTTGAAATAAAAATGAGTGGGGTAACCCATTCACTATCTGCAATTGGATAGATGAATCTAGCCTTGAGTAGTTGTTTAATCTCCTCTTTGACAACGTACTTGAGTTTGGGGTTCAATCGTCATTGTGGTTTCCTCTTTGGCTTGATGGAGGAGTCTGTATAAATACGATGCTAGCATATCCATGGATCTATTCTTGTAAGCTCATGATATGACCAAGAGAAGGTTGTTGACCATTTTTTCACCACCTTCAACAATTTTTGTTTTTGTACAGTAGCAAGTTTAACATTGATGATCACCAACATGTCATTATCAAGAAAAGCATATTCCATGCATGCTGGTAAAGCCTTTAGTTCAAGGGGATCCTACTTGAAGCTATTAAGGATCTATAACTCTTCCCAATCTATTTTTCTCTAGGCATTGAAGAGTTGGTAATGGAGTTGCTTTATTTTATCTATGCTTTCAACATAGGTGCTAGTAAGACTCTCAACTGGTTACGCACATGGTTAATTCCATTTGATCATCTATTATGAGCCACTAGGTACCTTCTTATTTTGTGGCTACTACATACAGGCACCTTTGAATCACTTCTATTTCAGCACACTAATTGCATCATTGGAGTAATGTGTCTTTCATGTTCCACAATTTCTACATGCAATGGCACCTTGTATCACTATATGTGATGCATGGAACTCTCTTTTTCTTAACTTTACCAAATTCATTTTCCTTGGACCACCCATCCTAGCATCTATTGTGCTTAGCCATGTCCTTCCCATGATTATAGGGAAGTCCCCCCTTGCAATTCTCCACATGGATCATAAAGAAATAAGCAAGATAGGACCATCCACAGATGATGGTCAAAGTGTCCTCCATTAGTCGTAAAGGGATAGTGATGGACTGATCAACTAGCTCCAATTTGATGTTGCTCTTTTTTAAAAATGGCAGGTTCCAAGCCTTGTACATTTCTTGGAAAATCAAGTTGACTCTGGAATCTAAATCTAAGCGAGCCTTGCATGGTTCGTTTCTTGCGATATGTAAGTAAATGAGGGGACTCCTAGAATTAGATCATTTTCTAGGAAGAAGGCCAACCTAGATCCAATCTATGACTACATGGGTCAACATGATAGTGTGGATTTGGGGAGATGTTTGATATAAAGGCAACTTGGTAGAATGTTCAGAGGTAGGAGCACCAAGGTTGGTAGCCATAGGTGTTTGTGGGGGTTTCATGGGGCTTCTAGTTTTGAAGAATGGCCTCTTACAAGGCTTGGGTTCAAGACTACTTGGATGGATATCCAGCTATAGATTCACTACCCTTACAACATTTCTTTGCTATGGCTGTGCAAGAATTTTACCTTGCATTGATGGAGCAGGTGGCAAGGGTGTAGTTAGTTGTGGTGCAAAAGTTGATGGGTAATGAGAAGGATGAAAGAAAAAAGGAGACTTTCCTCTTAGAGAAGGTGCTATGTAGTGTTTTAAAGGGTAGTAATGGTAAGAGAAGGAAGCATGGCTATAGGAGTCATGCAAGAATACAAGTTGCTAGACATAAGATTGATAGGGATCAGGGTGACTATAAGAATATTGCTACCATGGTGGTGGCATCCCCCACGACTGTGGATGTTGCCATTGCTGATATTGCTCATAAGGTTGAGAAGGTGCTCCACTCGGATAGTAAATTTATTAGTGAAATTGCTACTTGTAATTGCCTTGTGAATAAGGCAACCACTTGGGTGCTTGCCGCTTTGCCAATCTAGGATTTAATGCATACATCCTAGAATTCTGCAGATGTGATACCACTAGGCAACACCTCTTAGGATATTTATATTGACACATTTCACATCCATCATCATCTATTTCAAAAATCGGCAACCTCCTCTATTACTATAGCTTTACCCTTGTTCTTATAATATCCCTATTCTGCATCCTTTTTCTTCATTCTTTCTTAACCATTACTCCCTCAGTTTCTTTGCTTCCTTGTGATTTTCAGAGCTATTTAGAAATTCTCATCCAAAGAATTCTACATCTTGTCTATCTTAGTTGATATTTCAGTGATAGATTTTTGTATTAGCAAGGTTTTCCTCTACACCACTTCATCAAGTGGTGCCTCCATCCTCACTATCACAGAAACACACCTCCCTTTTGTAAATGAAGGGGTCCCTATTGTACTCTTTTGCACTCTTGCGCTTATTGAGTTCCCCTTCTTCTTTGGCCACCTAAGCTATCAACCTTTGGATCTGATGGGTCCATAGCTTAGAAAGTCTCCATTGAGCATAAACCCTAAGAGTTTTTCCTGTTTCGTTCCTGAGCCCATCTATGATATGATAGAGCTTGTCCCTTTGGAAGTATCCATGGCCTAGGCATCGATGCAAAAGTGAATAGTACCAGCCCAAGGCTACATCCAAGGAATCATGATTGACTTGCTTCCATCCTTGGATCTATCTCCCGAAGTTGAACACTTTGGAGTATGTTTGGTACTTGTCGTTGAAAAACTCCAACATCGTACTCCATCGACAAATGGATTATAGTTCTAAGAATTGATACCAACTTTCAACTTCCTTGATGAGTATTCTTGGAAACAGCTTTAGCTTCTACCATTCATTCTCTATATTCTGTAAGGCACAAGCATCATGAAAGGCTTAAAGATAATTCTAGGAATCTGAATTGTATTCTCTATCGAACTTGGGAATATTATTCATATTCAACCTCTTAATTTGGCTATCTTTCAAGTGCCTTGTTGGAATTTTGATTGCCTTTGAAATGTTCAACATGTTTTGGGTAGCCAAAAATGGCTCATCATAGTCATAATGATCTCGATGGTCCTTGTCATGGTCATGATGTCTATGATGAGTTTGACTATGCCTTATTTCTCAATAATGTTCCTCCCTTTGTTGTTGTCCTTGCCCCTATTCTCGATCATCTTGGCAAGATCTACGTTCATCCCTATCCCACCTTTCATCTCCATCCTAATCACAGCTATTCTTTCTTCTATCTCAGCCTCTACTCCTCTTGTTAAAGTTGGAGAAGGAAGATGATGAGGGTGAGGAAGAAGGAGAACCAACACCAAAATGATGCCTGCTAATTCCTCTCTATTCGTCTCTTCCTCGATCAACTTGCTTTTCTTTGTCCTTATGCTTATTGTTATCCTTAGCCTTGAATAAGTGACTACGGTTGTTATCTTTTGAGGCCCCTTGGTCTTGAGAACCATTCTTTCCCTCACCCAAGTTGTCCATAGTTAACTGCAACATTTGGTTAAGGGTCTCCTCATCCTAGAAATGAGGAGAGTTTGTGTATTAGGATTGGCTTGAAAGCAATCCTTGCCTTCCTTATGTTGTTGTAAGAATAACTAGGTTCGGACCCTCTTGCTCTTAGAGGCCTCACATTGTGCTTCCATCTGTCGATCTTTCTTCTACTGGGCATCAATGGGATGATAATCCCAATAAGTATACTCCTAGACCTCATACTCTACGTTAAGTGCAATGATCCCCAGCCCAATGAGATTGCTCATTAGCATAACAGGAACAGATTGATCAAGAGGCAACACAATTTTGCCTTCCATATCCCTCCATCGCAACTACTTGTCCTGATGCAGGATGAAAGTGAAATCCAGATTATAAGGATCCAAATGGGTGTAGATAACACGAAGTTGTTGGGGGCATTTTTAAAACCTCCTGTCTCTAATTGAATCTGCCTATAAATGGTGGAGAATTGTCCCTCTGAGAGGAAGCCATGTTAGCTTTTGCTAAAAATAGTATGCTTGCTCTTATTTCCTTAATGTCACAGTCTTTTCCTACTTAGCACACTTAGCTAAATTAAATTCTTGGTAGTGGTGCCAATGATGAACAACAAGTATACCCTGTATCCAACCATATGAATCACAAGTGTATGCTAGCAATCTGGTCAAATTCCATGGACATAGTTCCTAAGATTGCCTATAGACAAAGATTGTGAACCAAGGGGATATATGATTGTTGTCTTCCTAAGTCACACTTGTGTAAGCTTTCCGTATGGTTAAGTGAGTTAAAGCATATGATATTTATTTTTGTTTGTATTTTTATACATTTTTATCTTATGTGCTAGGTAGAAAGATGCATAATTGACAATTAACTATTTTAACTATTTAATGGTTCTAAAGGCTAATTATCCTAAGTATGCATCTCCACCTTTGGTACACATCATGAACTAGTACTAATGTTAGTGGGTTACCAAGTGGCGATTACTGGGTATACCAAATGGCCACTACTGGGATTACCAAGTGTTACATGTTATGTTCAAAGTGGTCGTACTTATGTTTCCATGATCAATTACTTTTGATTATTATAATGTAGAATGTAAAATGCATGCAAAGTAAGGCATTGATAGGAAAAATTAAGCTAATCTAAGTGCTACAATGAATGTTAGAAATCTAGTCTTTATTATCATTCACATCAAAGTGTTCAAGTAAATGATGCTCACATAAAGATCCGTACAATCTCTTAATTCATACTGCAAGCAATCAAATGGAAAATATTCCAACTCTAGAAATAACAAACTGCAAAAGCAATGCTTCACTATGGACTTAGTGTGCCATAAATGTAGTGGGTATGCACATTTATATAAGCGTGACATAGCAAGTTCACTACACTTCATCAAAGACTCTTACCACTAAGCTAATACCTCATTGTTAAGGTATGATGTCCTAGAATTAACCACAGCCAATGTCAGGCGAATTAAGATGGGCTAAAATAATGATTAAAAAAATCCATTTATAATGATCAAAATTCAATTAAACATGAAAAGAAAGATCTTCCAAATGTAGCTTATCATCGTATTTTTTAAGAAAGCACATGAAGGTCAAAGAATAGGCCCAACAATAAACACCTATCATCCAGACAACTCTCTTGACACTGCTAAAACAAGACCACCGCTGCTGCTTTTGACTCTGTAAAAGACCCGTTAATTAAAATTTCCTAAATGTTTTCCAGGGTTGAGAAAAGACGATACTAATGATAAAAACCTTCTTTACCGTATCATATTTCTTCAGAGTTTTGAAAACTTCCCATTTCCTCCACTCATAAGGCCATTCTGATTCAACAACAGCTCATAAAATTGTTCCTACTTAATAGATTGATTCATTCGGTCTTAGAAACTAAGCTGGTACATCTGGTCAAGTTCATACATGATCGCAAGAGATGTATTGTCGTAAGTTATTTACAGGGCACTGAAGAATTCTTTGCATGTTTATATAAATTTTGCCGCATATTACAAGATTCTCTTAATGACAACTGAACCATCAATCCACCTATTGTTATTTTACCCATGTTCCGGAGCGCAGTTCGATATAAAAACATAAGTGAATTTATTAATATTATAGTGTTCGAAACCCCATTCCATTAGCAACTTCTTATAAACCTAGGCATATTTTCTTGTTTTCTTGTATACAGCAGATATTTCCATTTGAACAAGAGTCTTGAGTTTGTTGAAGCAACCGAAAAAAACTCACAATCGAACAGCAAAAACATGCTAGTTCAAAGTCAATTTCATTTTTTTCCCAAATTAAAGATGATTGTAAAATGCAACATGTCAAGAGTCTTCTATTCTTCAAATGTATCCGTATCCGTTGCCTGATCCCTTTGTTATGCTGTAGGAACTCTTCTTCTAATTAAGAAATAGGACTTGTATCCAAAAAATATCCGAACTGTCCAAAAAATCACCGAACTGTCCAAAATAATCTACAAGCTATGAATTGTGATGGAACCACATACAAGAGTCAAATTATGCTGTTTAAATCAAGCACTGAACAGTCGAAATCCAGTACAACACAATTGTATAAAAAAAGAAATCTCTCAAAAACATTTTCTATGAACAATGGAGGGTCCAGAATCATCATATTCATATCTTGAAATTGCCATCTGCAATAGAGAAAGACGATTATGATAACGAATTTTGAGCAAGAAATATAATAATGAGTTTGTCAGGCAACAAATTAGCATTGAAAATGCAGCAGTGTCATTTAGCCATGGCAAACATTAAAAAAAATTGCATGAATGTTCTACCAAGTTTGTAAAATAGTAAAGAAAAACAAAACACAACAAATGACAATGAATAACAACCTGTTAAAAAGTGGAGATCCACCAATGAAGCCGCTATACTTCCTCTGAGGAGGAGCGATGACCTTAACTTTCATGCTTTTAGGGACAAGTGCAGTTAGTTCCTTATTCATTCGCTCTGCAATTCCTGGGAACATAGTAGATCCTCCACTGAGAACAACATTCCGATACAAGTCTCTTCTGACATCCACATCACAGTTCATGATGGACTCGTGGATAATCTAATGAATGCCTTGTACCTCCATGCCTCTGATGGTTGAAATAGGATCTCTGAGCACCTAAATCTTTCAGCACCAACTGTGATTTTTTGTCCATCTGGGAGTTCCTATTCCTCTTCCACTGAGGATGAAGAATATGAAGATTCAAGCTCCTCGTCATAATTCAAAACAACATATGCCATGGTTTCTTTGATGTTTTTCACTATTTCAGGCTCTGCACTTGTAGTGAATGAGTGACCCCTCTCCCTTCAGAATTGTCATCAAGTAATTTGTGATGTCTCTTCCTGCAAGATCCAGCCTCTTAATTGCATGAGGCAGGGCACAGCCTTCATAGACTGGCACAGCGTGGCTCACCCCATCTCCAGAATCTAACACAATTCCTGTGAACAAGATTATATAGATATAAT
>MNCI01003864.1:61669-108536 GCA_015680685.1 Gnetum montanum
CAAAGGTTAAATGTTGTACATAAACAAAAAAACTGCAATAAAATATTTTTAAATCATCTAGAATTGCAACTGAAATGGAAAAATAGCATTTTTATCTCAATAATGAAAAAAATAAACCTAATAGCTTCAGCAAATAATAATAATAATCTGCACAATTAGTGTTATCTGACACTTGATAGATTATGAAGAACAAATTCACTTGATGGCTGATTTTTTTTAAAATTCTTTCTGGCTAGGTTCTTAGTATTAAATAAAATGTTGATCCAGACAGCAGTCAGGGACCCACTTGCAGCAATTTGAACAGCTATGAAATAAAAGGTTGTCTAATGTTTTTCTGGAATATATTTTATGTGATATATGGACACTTGGGTATCTTTTTTTTAATGTCACAGTAGACATCTTTAACATTATCTCTTACCCACAATAGTAATAATAATAATCTGCTACAGTTTCATATTCCTGTTTGTACAGTGTTGTCAACTGTGTCACATATTTGGAACCTTACTGAAGTAACTGTAAATCCTTACAAAATAAACTTGGCTTTGACTATATAAGGATAGTTGCTAAGAGAAAAGGTCATTTTGTACCAATAACAGCATATAAATGACTAAACTTCATCTGGTTTCATTAAAGGGAAACCAAAGAAGGGGAAAGAAAACAAACCTGTTGTTCTTCCTGTGGCATAAAGAGAAAGCACAGCCTATACAGAAACAAACATGGAAGGAAAATTAAACTGCTCAAACATGATCTGGGTGAGCTTCTCACGATTTTCTTTAGGATTAAGAGGTGGATCTGTGAGAAGAACAGGATGTTCCTCTGGTGCAGCACGTAACTTATTATAGAACGTGTGATACCAAATCTTCTCCATGTCATTCCAGTCTTTTATAATTCCACGGTCAGAATGCCTCAATGGGCTTGTGCTTCATCTCCCACGTAAACATCTTTGTCCATGCCTATCGTTACTCCTGTGTGTCTGGGCTTCTCCACTATACTTGGAAACACTGCTCTTAAAATGTCATATTCAAATTTTTCCAAAGACAGAATGAATTAGGCCAGTTATTTGCAATAAAATAATATTCAAGAATTTTAGTGGCTATTATTGTATGATAAAACCATTAACAAACATATAATCTTGGTCCTTCCACACAGTAACAGCTTTTTATCAGGAATTTGTGGTACATATCTTCACTTTTAACTATTTTCCAGCATGTATGTGAAACTGTGTGTGCACGATGCTACAATGTTATGGGTACCATGTGAAAACCTTGATGTATATTAATTTTTCAGAATAATTGTCAAACAGTGTAAATACATGGGAACGTAAACGGAATTTAAAATGTCTGCCACAACATATTAGGTTCAAACAACATTTCAAACATATTAGCATGTATGAAAGCTAAAACAATAGCTGCAACCCACAACTACAATTGTCAATTTCAGTGCATGAAATGTTGTCTCAACACAAATTAAATGCTGCCCTACTGCTTTTCATCAATTTAGAGTTCATTTATAGTTTTGTCCGATGAAAACATCACAATGCATGTATCAGAATTTGCATTGATGGCAAACTGAAATCTAAGAGTGGGTAGCAGATGCCTTAACAACACCGGACCCATTGTCACACAATCCGAGTATCTTCTTCGTCGGCCATGATGTATGCCGACCTAGCTGAATCCTGAGGTACAGCATAGGTTTCCGTTAAGTCAAATTAATCAAATAATTAAATCAGTCACATTAAGCTCCAAACGGCAGTTTGCCAACTAATTGAAATATATCTAACATCCAATGCAAAGTAATAAAAACAAATCAAACAAAAACGTTTATCTGTAACAGAAAATTCCGATTCTTTATGATTATATATGTATTGCGGGTTACTACTGATCGCTGGAAATTCACAAAATGCAGCAGACAGTTGATGTGAATGTGCATGCTATAAAGAGGTTTAGGAAAATACTAACCAAACTTGTTGGAGCTATTCTTTTAATCGCATGCATTTGTCCCATATGAATATATAAATCTTTAAACGTTTTCTGAAAACGAAATTTCTGACTGACCCATGAAATGATAAATCCAGGCTAGTATTGTCTGCTATAATCGAACTTCAAAAAATGCCCAGCATTGCAAACTCGTGCAACCCATTTTGTGAATAAGACCTCCCTGTGAAGCTATAATGATAATGGCATCGAAATCTACAAGGAAAAAAATCTCGGTATCTCGCAGAGGGAAAAACCCACAATCGGACATTGATGAACAATTACATTTAAGAACCAAATTAATGCAGAGCGAAATTATGACCTCAAATTCAAGCCCAAGATTCAATCGCGATGTTCCGATGTTTGGTTCTTGCTTGCTGACAGAGATGATGACGATAGATTGCTTTCGTAGGCTGAATTAAGCTTCCGTTGCTGACACTTGGAAGCTTGATTTGCTGATGTTATATAGCATGGAATGTGGATACAACAGTCTGTCACATTAATCCTGATTGAGCATAGTTTTCAATTGCATTCTGGAGATTCTTTTCTCGCTCCAGTAAAAATCTAACGCATATCCGTTCAATTTCCGAATTTGTTTTCCATGTGTTTGTTCGAATTTCGAATTTGTTCTCTTTATTAATTTTTTTCGCCTATTTTCATTGTTTGCTAGGACCCACAGGTCATAGAATTTGTGTCCACTGTTCGCCTTTTCTTTTCTTTTTTTCAATTTTTATTGATGCCCACGTTAGATTGATAATGCGATTTAATTAAATTCCTATAGCACCCAAAGCTTTGAACATAAAAGATGGAAAGTTTGACTTGTGCATGAGCCACCGTTACATCGTGTTGTGGGTTTAAGGCACTAATGTTAATATACTTGTTGTAAATTTTATTAAAATAAATTAATTGTTTACCAGGAAATTTAGAGTAAGGTGTAGTTAAAGTATATGCCTTGTAAATTGCAAGTCTTATATTCCAATGTACATAATTGATGTTTCTTGAAAGGAAATCATGAGTTTAACTTCCTAAACAAGCCATGATAATTGGGTTTTGATAAATCAATGAGGGGAATGTGGAAACTTGAAACTACTTACCTCAATACATATATTCAACACTTAATAGAATTTAAGTAAAACATAAACATATTCCATGACTTGAACCTATAAATTCCTCTTAGCATAATACTTGTTAGGTAATAAGATAACTAATGAAAGCACTTTTCATTGGTTGTAAAGCCTAGTTTGAGATACACTTTAGGCACCTTTATGTTCTACTCAAATATTGTATTGACTATATATCTTGGAGGTGCCTAAAAGCTCAATGCACATCCTACTAAGCGAGTTCCAAAACTACCTGCAGATAAGCAAAAGCCTAATCTCTTTTCAAGTGGGTTTTGGCCTAAGCTCAATCCTAGACCTTACCACATGAGAAGCAAGCACCTTACTTTTATTCCAAATGATGGCTATATGTCCTAAGTTATACTTTGTTAAAACTTATATAATAATATAATATACATAATGATGCCTCAAGTGTAGATTAAACTTATAAATTGGTACCTACAAAAGCATTAGTTTTTTGTGAGTTGATTAACTCACATAATGTTATATTCGAAACATATATAATTTTTCTCTCTTCAATTTTCTCTTGTGGATTTGATTGTATAGAATTCCCGTATGGGCAATTCTAAATTACCTTCAATTTCTTTAACTAATGTCGACATTCTTCTATTAATGCAAAAATTTTTGTTAATTTGTGAATGTAGATTTACAAGCTAGTGAGCAAAAATTTGAGATGCTTTCTTCTAGTGATGTTGATGAAACTAAACACTTGATTTTGAAAGCTCCAATTCATGGGCTCAATTCTAGTGGGCAATGTTGAGTTATAAAGTTTTAATTGGAGTATATATCTTAGGGTGTACTTATAGTATAATTATTTTACGGTTCCATGACCTTAAAACACCTAATTTTGTTCTTCATTGTGATGTATACAAGTCACTAGTTGCTAATCTTTCATCATGATATGTGTTCATTTAGATTTTGAGTTACCTACCTCATAATTGACGTTTCGCTTCACACTTAAATGATGTGATATAAAAACATGACATTCAAGTCACTCATGCCAAATATTATTCTTATTATTCTCTATACGTTGAGCTAGACAATGCTTGATGATGTAGCATTCCCTAGATATAGAGTCTTTTATACATAAGAATGTAGCCTTGATCATTTGTAAGTAGACCTCAAATTCTAATGTCTGATCTAAAGAATATTCTAAAGTTCCATGTTTTGTTGAGCTATTTAGTGTTCCCTCTTATTGAGATATTTAGTCTTCTATTAATTTCTAGAAAGCTAAACATGAAATTATTAGTCTTCTTAGTCCCATTAAGCATTTGGAATCTATTTTTACAACTTTTGGTTTTCATAGATGTTTTTTCAGTGAATTCAATCTTCTCAATTGTAACAAAGAATTGATATTACAAGAAGAAAGGAAAACTTATATTTGGCCAATTACATATTATAATCTTCCTAATTCTTGCAACTTTTGCCATTGTGAAGGACATTTGTTTAATGCTTACCCTTTTCTACTCAAGAAAAGAGACACTTGAAAAAGGAAAAAGCAAAGTTGAATATAGGAAAAATTAATATGAAGTTCAAGATATGAAAAATCAAGTTAATGTTAATGATAAGAATGATCAAATGAAAATATAGAATCTAGAGAAAATAAAAGCTTCTATAAATATATTTACTTTTACTATAGGAAATATTGATTACGCCAAACATATAGATAACAAGGAAAAATTTTCCTTATATAACAAGAATACTATTCACTCAAAGATTAAGCTAGTGTCAACAAAAAGATTGAAGCTAATGGTAAAGATTCTTGACACAAGATTAATAGTTAGCAACAATGTGAAGGCCATTTAACAATTGTGCTACCATTTTATAATAAATCTCACTTAGATACAAATATTACTATTAAGTCATAGTTCTTTATCTTGAATTCCTTTATTATTTTAAGTTCAAGCATAGATGTTGAAAAGTGATGTAAATGTTGTTAGGACTAGGACCTTCCTATTTACTAATAATTACCTTTTTCCACTTGATTTTTTTAGATTATTAATTGTAAGGTTATAGACTTGAGTAGATAGTTATAAAATTAGATGGTTTTTCTTTCCATCTTTCTTTTATGTTGTCTACTTAGTGTTAAACATGTGATGTAATTTGAATTTTTTTTGTTTATTCTTAATATTTTTTTGAGGTCTAACAATCACTCATGAACATGTCATAGAAAAAAATCTTATTTGTCACTACCTTATAAAAACCTATTATTTAGAAGACAAGTTTAAGAAATCATAACAAATGTGTAAAGCATAAATAGGTTTTGTCTAAAAATGTTAGTGGCTAGAAGACCAAGAGGTCTGTAGGCATACAAGCTAACCTCGAATCTGTGCGAGGGCCAAGAACAATGGAAATGCAGTGCCTTGAATGGTCTGGTCGATCAAACAAGGACTTACGTGGTGTAACAATAACCATTTGTAAATAGTGTTTTTAGTGTGTTTTGTGTGGGAGTTGGGACAAGCAAGAAATAACAATGTGAATATACCCATGCATGTTGACAATAGAACCAATGCAAGAAATCATGCTAACAATTCAAAATAAGAGCTGAAAGAAAAAAGAATGGAACCAAAGTTCAGGTGAAGAAATGCACCACCCCAAGATTGAGGAGTGTAACTTTTGATTAAACAATGCATGAAACTAGTACGCGGTGTCAAACAGGCACAACGGTAGTGTAGCGGTGTGGTCACAGTCTCTAGGATGTCATGGACGTAGTGCTAGCAGTTGCTGAAGGGGCTAAACCTATTGGATTGGTGATCATTACGCTATGTAGGTGCAAGGACAGACTACGTCATGGTACTTGTCTAGGTGTCAAGCTCAGGCACTCAAGTGTAGGAGTGGTGGAGGTACTATGAATGCTCAAATGCTTAATGCCCAAAAAAAAATGATTTGCCAACCAACCAACCAACCAACCAACCCCAAATGATTTTCCAACCCCCTTAAATGCTAAATGCTAGGGTATTTATAGGGTTAGGGTTGACGCAAGATGTGGACTAGACGTCATGTGGCTTGGGTGCCATGTGGAAATGACATGGACTAGTCATGCTGACATGTCACGCTTCAAAGTGTCAAGCTCTAAGTGTTACACTTTATAGGACAAGAATGGGAATCCAAAGACTGCCAAATTGTGACCACACTGCCCAGGCTACATGTGCTGGAGTTTGAAGGACTACCATGTACCTACACACAATGCCAAAATAAATTCAACTTGGAGTTTACACTTTGGGACTATGTCTCCCCCCTCTTCCAAGTAGGGTCAAGCATAGGGACAATTTTGGGGATCAATGGGGGGTGCAACATTAAGACAACTACTGATCTTGGCCACCGGAGGGACGTTAGAGTCAAAATGAAGGTTGATGTTGAGTTCTAGGAGCTTTTGGAGGTATTCAAAGGCATTTCCCATGTGTCACACTATCTACGTTGCACAACGTGATGGAGCGTTGCGTGAACACTTAGAAAAATCTCACAAACTTTAACCTATCATAATCTGCTATGATGCATAGTGTAGAAGAGCGTAGCACTAGTATTTTGATAAATTTTTCCCAAATTTGTAAAGTTTCTTCGTGGCATGCTGACCACACTCTGGGGTGTAGCAGGATTGGTAACTTTGGCAGTCCGAAAATTGTCAAATGCATCTTCCTTGTTAGGATAGCTTGATAGATCCTTATCTAATACTTAGAGAAATTTTGGCCTTGAAACCTATGTCACACTAGCTACATTGTGTAGCATAGTAGAGCGTGATAGCTAAAGAGATGAAAAATTTGCCAAACTGTCTTTTCCATGCTGAGCACCTTTGGACAAACTCTAGCCTAGCACTTGGGCAGACTATCACCCAGGACATGTGTCAAGCTAGTTAAGCTGGAGAGCATAGCGAGCTTGATAGTCTAGGAGATAGAAAATTTGTTAGATTGTTTGGTCCATTTCAAGTGACTTTTGACTACTTCTAGCTTGACATTTGTGCAGACTGGCCATGGAACTATGTGCTACGTTGGCTATGCTAGAGAGCGTGGTAGGCAGACTTAGGAAAATTTGTCAAAATTCAGGATTTCAAGTGTGCTATGCTGCCTACACTACACAGCATAGTACCAGACTTAGAAAAATTTTGTAGAAGAATAAGCCTTGAGGTGCTATGCTATCTACACTACATAGCTTGACACCTAACTTAGAAAACTTTTTCCCAAGTTTTGACACTTGGACAAATCTACCATTGAACAGCAGGAGCCCAAAATTAGTGGTGTTTCATTGGCCCCTCTTTGTTGATGTCTAAAGGATTGATTTGAGAGACATCGATAAAGAATACGAAACACCATGATGAACATGACACCAACACCATTTGTCAGTGTCTACTTGCATAACACTTCACTATGCTTGAGAGTGCCAAAGAAATGAGGTATGGTAGGGAATAGATTCAAGGAGATGGGTCAAGAGGCATTATATAGAGAGGACACCTGAAGGATGCAATGTCATGACAACTTGTCACCAAAACATGATCCCTCGTCGGAATTCTTGTAAGGGAGTCAGCATGCAAAGATGTCCTACCCTTTGGATTTCAACCTCTCAACGGAGTGCTTATGAAATGGTCAATCTAGGGCTGGACAGACCGCGAGACAGTAGCTGTGCCATTTGACTTGGTCACTTGGCTTGTTCCACTTCCTTTTGCTTTTGTTTTTTTCTCCTCTCTTTTTTCTTTTTCTTTTTGTTTTTGTTTTTTTCTCTTTTTTATTTTTTTTTGTTCTTTTTTTTTTGCTTCCTTTTGCGTTGCTAGGAAAATTGTACGACAACATTCTATTAGAGACAACTGCATTGCATCTATAGAATAGGTGTTTCCTCCCTAGGATGAGTTGTGTTACATTCATTTGGGGCTTTGACCAGCCCACAAAAGCTCCCTCATGGGATGAGTTGCATTATGCCCATCATGGGTTCAGCGGCTAACTGTAGGAAAGGGCTTCATGTGCATTGGAGAAGCCTGTGAGGGATGTGGGAGATTAGAAGATCAAGAGGTAGATGTTATTTTGATTGAGGAGATAGGGGGGATGTGTACTCTTAAGTAGCTAGGCAAGCTAAAGTGAACACATTGGAACAATGCGGTGCCATGTCATCGTGATGAAACACACCCTTGAACGACGTCACCTAGGCCTTATCCTGCAAACACAACATGGAGAAAACAAGAAAAACAATCACTGGGTGAGATGAGAACAAAGTCTTATCTACTTGGACATTGCGAAGGTTGTGAGTGCTAGGTCAGTTGCATGCAATGTCCAAAGCAAGAAGGCCAGTGTAAGCATCGATGGTGGTAGGCTAGAAAGCTCTAGCAAGGACCTGAACCACAAAGAGGGCATTGAAGAGTCTAGATGTCAAAACTTGGGCAAAATTTTTTGGGCTTCAATAGCCATACTAGAAGTGAGAATTTCAGTGGCTGGAGGCGATGGCAATGAAGGTGCTCAGGAATCCTCACCAAAGGCAAGAGCCAAGAAACTTAGCTGCAGGGTGAGGAGTCATACTGTCGAGTGCTCTTTCAAACATAGATGATGGTGAGGGCTAGAGGATGGCAACACTGTGGCTATGCCATAGTACTACTGGTACTCTAGTGAGTGTTTTTGACAGTGAGAGCTACAACCCATATGATTGGCAGTGGTGATGGTAGCTCCAAAAGGTCAGCAAGATGCCAAGGATGGTGACATTGCAAATGTCCCAAAGGATTTTTTCTTTGACAATGTGAACTTCATTTTGGAACTGCAATGCCCCACCCCATCCTACCTAAGAGGTGTGGGCAAGCAACGAAAAATTAGAAGTATTTTCACTTGCTTGTTTGCAAAACTATGTATGCTAAACTGTAGGTGCTGAATTGTGAACCTAGTTTTAGGTCCTGGTAGACCACCTATTGTGTTAGTTTAAGGTCCTACCAAACTACGATCCTAGTTTAAGATCTAGGTAGACCATGATGTGCTAGTTTAAGGTCCTAGCAGACCACTATGCTAGTTTAACATTGTAGTGGATAATGGATGGCTAGTTTAAGGTCATAGCAGACCATGCTGTGGGTGCCAGTTTAATGTCATAGCCCAAGGACATTCTATGCTAGTTTAACATCATAGTGGATGTCTATGCCAATTTAACATTGTAGTGGACATTTTCTTACCTTGATTCTATTGTCAGTGCACTATTGGATGTCAGGTGTAGTACAGTTTTAGGTATAAGTGGTTTATAGGATTGGCAAACTCATTGCTATCCAAATCAGAAAGCTTAAAGGCTCCATTGTCATATGCCTTTGTGACCAAGAAAGGCCCTTCCCAGTTGGCTGAGAATTTATCCATGGGCTCACGAATGACCTAAAGGACCATGTCCCCCTTCTTGATTGGACATTGATGTTGACTATGGTAGTGCTTTTGCCATTGCTTCGCTTGGTACCACTTAATGCGATCAAGTGTTTGCATGCACTCCTCCTTTATAGAGTCGAGGTTAATGATTCTCAACTTGTTGAATAGAACCTCATTAATGAAGCTTGAGAGGATCATATGGAGTAATGGGACCTGCAATTTAAGAGGCAACACTACTTCAAATCCATATACAAGACTATAGGGCATTTTACCTGTCGTAGTTCTACACATCGTGCGATAGGCCCATAGTGTGTAGACTAATTATTCATGCCATCATTGCTAGTTATTGTTAAGCATCCTTTTCAAAAGGTTGATGATGATCTTATTTGTAGCCTTCGCTTAACGATTTGCTTGAGGGTAGTATGGTGATGAGAAGGAATGTTTAATGCCAAGGTTTTCATAGAAGGCTTTGGTTTTTACATTGCTAAATTATGGTCCGTTGTCTATGACTATAGTTATGGGGAGACCAAACTGGGTCACTATGTTGTCAAGAATGAATTTGCAAACTTGCTAGGATGTTATCTTCCTAAGGGGAATAGCTTCAACCCACTTGGTGAAATACTCAGTTGTAGTAATGATGAAGCTGTGTCCTACAGAAGACTTAGGTATTATAGACCCTACGATGTCTAATCCCCAATGCTGGAATGGTCATGTGATCTACGTAGTATGTAATTCAGTAGGTGGCACATGCATTAGGTTCCCATGCCATTGAAAAACATCACATGTCCTAACCTTGGAGACGTAATTGCATTCCATGTAAGGCCAGTAATAGCCTAGACATATGATTTTTGCTGCCATTGCCTTAGGAGCTATATGACCCCCACATAGTCCTTCATGGACTTGGTCAATGAGCTCTTGTGCTTCACTACCGCTAACGCAAGTTAACAATATTTTATCATAGGATCTATGACATAAGGTGCTATCACCTATGAGGACATACTACTGTGATCATTTCTGTATTGCATCCTTTTCGGTGGATGTTAAGTTTTGTGGGGGCTCTCCTTGTTGGAGGTATGCCTTAATATTGTCATACCACACTTGGGTGTGAGTTGTACTTCTGGATGCAATGCTTGTCATGTGAGTTATAGGTTCAACGCAGTCCACTATTGAAGTAGGTAAAGTGGAAAACATGTTTGGTGCTATGCTTAAGGCTAAAGTAGCTAGTGCATCAACTATGGAATTTTCATTGTGGGGAATATGTTGGACATCTGCAGTTGCAAATTGTTTAAGCAAGTGTTTTTCTAGATCACAACAAGGTTGTAAATGTTGTGCCTTACAAGTGTATATATTTGTGACTTTGTTAATAACTAGATGCAAATTGCCTCAGACTGCTATGTTAGATTTCTAACTCTTAAGCTACTAAGAAACCTCTAAGGATATCTTTGTACTCCACCATGTTGTTTGTACAAAGAAATGCAAAATGGTATGCGAAGGGTTGAATCTCCCCAGGGGGAAACATGATAACGGTAGTGGCACTACCACCTTGTGTGGTTGAAGCACTATCAAAGTATAAAATGACCTCAAATTTTGTAGGTAGTTGGCTTATACTATTGACATGCTCATTTGGGAATTCTAGATCTATTGTTGCATGATCGTCTATGGGTGAAGTTGTAAGTTGTGTGGCTATTGCTTAATCCTTTGTGGATGCCTATGCCATGTAGTGCAGGTCAAACTCTGCAATTATTGCCTTCCACCTTACTATTCTACTACTTTCATATATGTTTGTTGTAATAGCGCTAAGTACATTGCTCTTGTAGATGACATTGACTTGATTGCGGAAGAGGTAGTGTCTCCACTTTTTAAGCACAAAGACTAAGGCAAGACAGTTTTTCTCTACATCATTATACTTTGCCTCATGTGCTACTAGTGCATGGCTTAAGTAGTACATAGGGACCTCAGAGCCATCGTCTTGATTTTGATAAAGTAGGCAAGCAATGGACGTGTTTGAGGTTGCAAGGTAGATGTAGAAAGGTTTATCTCTTTGCAAAGGGTAAACTATTGGAAGTTGAACCAACTTCTTTTTTAAGTTTTCAAATGCCTCTTGGCATTGATTGATCCACTCAAAGTTGATCCCCTTTTTGAGAAGATGTTGCATTGGCTGTAACTTGTTAGTCAACCTTGTGATGAACCTACATATAAATTGTATCTTACCTTGTAATTTGTGCAACTCTTTAAGGTTTGTTGGTGGTGCCAAGTTGGTGATATTCCTGCTTTTGATACCACAAAGCCTAACATGCAACCAATTTTAACGCCAAAGACACACTTTTTGGGATTCAACCTAAGGTCATGTCTATGGCAATGTTTGAGAACATGATCCAAATCACTCGCATGGTTATGAGCCATTTTGGATTTAACTGCTATATCATCAATGTAGTCATTGAGTAATTCTAACAAATAGTCACTAGAGATGTATGCCATTACACATTGATATGTTTCTCCTGCATTCTTTAGTTCAAAGGGCATCCTGATATAATAAAATGTACACCAAGGGCTCATGAAAGTAGTGGTAAGTTGGTGCTCTGGGCTGATGTGAATTTGGTTGTATCCTAAGAACCCATCCATGAAAGACAACAAGGCATGACCAGCCATAGTATTGATAGTTGGTCAATACTAGGAAATGGAAAATCATCTTTGATGATCGCCTTGTTTAGGTCTCGGAAGTCTATGCAAATGCTTATGCCTCCAGTTTTCTTGGGGAAAACTATGATATTTGAAACCCAATATGCATAGTCAACCACCTGAATGAAACCAACTTTGTGAAGCTTAGTGATCTCATCATGAACGACCAACGCAACCTCAGGCTTGATTTTACGAGCCTTTTTTTTAATTGGTTTAACGCGTGGATCTAAGATAATATTATGCTATATTATGCATGGGTCTAAGCTCGACATGTCCTCATAGGACCATGTGAATGCCTTGACATTTTCACTAAGGACATTAGAGATGCTTTGTTGGACTTGAGGCTCTAGCAAGGAACTAAGTTTCAATGTTTTCGCCTCACTTTGGCAAGTTGTTATAGGGACTTCTATGAGGGGATCCTTGGTCACGTCACCTGATTCTAAGTCTAGAGCTCAGACTAGATGTTCTGGCCAATCTAGTGATGTCTTTAGAGATGCTATATTGGTGTCATAGGGTAGTAGTTCAAAGTCCAAAAATTTTGTGTTTATGCATCTCATGAGTTTTTCATAAGGTCTAGTCAAAACTAAGGGTGAACGAAGACTCTCGTATGCATTTATTTTTTAAAGAGGTCCTGCAAAATAATCAGCAAAATATCAAGCAACACTTATTAACAAAGCAAAATGCATAGAATAAGGAAGACAATGGTTAGAATAAAATGTATATTTTATTTATATATATTTTATTCTTATTATTATTATTGTTCTTTCCTACGGCTCTAATAATTACAAAATTGCCAGTTTAAGGTCCTTGTAGATTGTAGGCTATGCGTGGGGTGTAAATCTAAGCAAAGCTTGAAAGGTTTGAAACATGGGACCAAACCAAACATTCATCAGGCAAGCAAAAAATACATAAAATTTTCTAAGTGTGAGAGGTTAAAAAAGTTAGAAAATTTTTCTAACTTTGAGTGTCACATTGTGCAAGACATGGGACATTCTACATTACGCATGGGACATGGAGCATCTTGTGTTATGCATGGGACATGGGATGTCTCAGGAGGGTGACATGTTATTTGACCTTGAAGGGTAAAAATAGAGGTTTGACCTATGGTAAACCTGTCATTTTCACTATTAGAGCCATTCATAAATAGAGGTTTGACCCATGGTAAACCTGTCATTTTCACTGTTAGAGCCATTCGAGTGTAGCACATCCAGAATAGAGCGTAACAGATAGAGAGAAAAGCCAAAGTGTGACAATAGGAGAGCTTGAGGGTGACAGTGAGAAGATGACATGTAGGAGTGAGCGTAGACACCTTGGCCTTGTTAACATTGATGAAGGCGAGTGCACCTTGCAACGTCTACCCAGAGCATGCATTGAGGACCACCAAGAGATGCCATCTACTAGGTAGGTCATCACACTCCCCTCATGATTTTTCATTCTTTCTTGCTTTTTACACATTTGGGCTTTGGGTTTCTTGGGGGTGGCTTGTTGTGGGCAGGGACCACCATTGCTATCGTTGTTGTCATGGCCATTGTGCCATGGCCAGGGAGGGAGCATGAGTGATGCATCTTTTTCTCTTGTTTCTTGCCCCATTTTCTTTTTTGTTTTGTTTTGATGTCAAGGGTTTGGGGGTGGCTTGCACCATAATGCTAGGCAAGGGTTTTGGTGAGGGTTTTTGCACATCCAGCACCATGAGATGGAGCAAGGGTTTTGGGTGCTCTACATCCCATGCGGTGGAACAAGGGCTTCCTACAGGTTCCACTTGGTGGGATGGGACAGGGTTTTCTACGGTGTCATGAGTGTGACCTACACTTACCATTTTCACATTTTTTGTGGTCATCATGCTCCCAGAGAGTGTGACCTACATTGAAAAAATTTTGGATTTCGTAGTTGTCAAGCTCCTTAGGAGCATGACTTACACTTTAAAAATTCACATTTTGCAGTTGGGAGCGTGACCAACACTTCAAAAAAATTTTCATGTTTTTTTTCAGTTTTATAGTTGTTAGCATAACCAATGCTTAGAATTTTTTCTAAATTTTTCCAGTTGCTTTGTAGTAAACACTTAGAAAAAATTTTTCTTGTAAAAATGTCACACTTTGCATGACAAACAGTTAGAAAATTTTTGAGTTTTTTTTATAAACCTGCAAACATCAGTTAGTTTCTTTTATTTTTTTATATTATTTTATGCATCATTTGTCTATTATCTTTGGTTGTTTTTAATACCCTTTTCCACTACTGATGCTTTCATTATTGTGGCATTACAGGGTCTTGCTGAAACTTGCCTTGATCATGGTTGAACTCGTAAGGATCCTATGTTGCATGAGTGATCCCATGCTGAATGTCCCTGCACCACATGCACGTGTGGGACACCAAGTGATTTGGTTTTGGGAGGGTACATATAAATTCTTAGAATTCCTACTTCACCACTTCAGCATGATCATATGGTCACACTTGTCCATTGAAGCAACAGATGTTATAGTCGAGATGTTGTTGCCTAGGGAAAACTAGGGCATCTTGAAGTACATGTTAGATGAACCTGTTGAGGGTGAAGGGGTAGGGAGCTTTAGCCAACATCCAAGAGGACTTAGGCTATTATTTTGGATTTAGGAGATGCCCGAGTTCTAGTGTTATCATAAATATAACATTGTATTTCTTGACTGCCCTATGCACACTATCTTCCAGAACCCACCTGGGATGGTTTACTGTGTTGGAGGGTGAGCCTGATTGTGATTTTCTTTGATTTGATTTGATTATGATTTTTTTATTTTTTCCTATTATCGCATGACTTGGAATGCTTACTACTTTTTTCCTATTACCAAATTTTTTATTGATGAAGATGGCCTTCACGACAAAGAAGGGATCTTAGCCTTTGTTCAAATATCCCTCCAAGAGTTCTCATATGCTAAGAACATGCATGCCAGCATCATAGGGTAAATTGGAGCAGATATGGTGGAATACCTTTGCAGGTATTTGAAGTCTTATGGGACATGCTGGGATATTGGCTGGTTAGACATTGAGTGGATCTCTCGAATACTGTGCATGGAGGAGGTTTCAATCCCACTATTGCCATTTTCCACACTATTTGTGCCATGTAAGTTATGTCATCTTTTACTTTTATGCCCTTTTAATTTTATATTTTCATTATGTTCTTGATTTTGTTCTTGTTTATTACAATTGTAGCTAAGTCCTAGGAGGTTATGGTGGCTAGTTTAGGATGCATTGAGGCCACCCTCCTCTTCAAGTATGGTGAGGTTGATGATTCATAGCATTGGTTGAGCCACAAGGCCCCAGCAAGGGTAACTCAAAACCTTTAGTGGACTGGGCTCATGTACCTTTTCTTTGCCATGAACCCAAGCATCCCTATGGCTGAGATGATTGCCCTAGTTGACTCATTCTCCGAGAGTGCCAATCATTTTCACACGTGAGTTCATAATGTGCGAGTGGTCTTTGAGATCACAAATGATCTCTTCTTAGATCTCTTTGGTGTCCCCTCTATAGTTCTATCAGGTGGTGAAAAGACCAGCAATGACCTAAACCACATAGAGGGCATTGAAGAGTGGTTGGGCACTCAGAAGGACCACAAAGGGATACCCATGAAGCAAGTGAAATTGCTTATGGCCCAACACCTCTATTCTGTCTTCTAGGCTCATGCATTTCCTAAGTTGCTTTCTCAAGGAAAGGTCCTTGGGGTGGAGTAGGCTTGGGTTATGAGAGATGTGATAGAGGAAGGGACACAATATAATTAGGCTAGATATCTTGTTGATGGCTTGCAAGCTAAAATGATCAAACTTTGCAGCGGCTTTGAGGCACGTTCTTGTTGGTGACTGTTTGGGACGCAACTGCCAACGAGTGTCCTCGAACAAGATTTAGGTAATTGCTGGTCCCTGGCAACACCAAGGCCTAGATACCTCCAAATAGAATCAGTAGTTAATGTGAGTATGTGTGTGTGCTGTTGTGGTGTGTGGTTGTGAAAAATGAAACGATTGCGTTGTGTGTAAACTACAAATGACTTATCTTAAATAGATTTAGCCAACTTTGCCAAGTACTATGAGTTTTTGAGAGTTCCTATTTTGTTTAATTACCTATTCTACGTGGTCCTTATAATACCTACTTGTAACAAATAAAATTTTGCAAAAACATTTGAGAACAACTCCATGAATCTACTTCTAATTTTCCCTAGAGAAAGTTCCACAAGAAAACTAAAAATAGAGCAAGATTAAATGGAAATAGATAGAAAAGAAAGTAGATTTGTGTTAAGACCTCAAATTTTTAAACAAGGTAAAATGATACGAGTAGACAATTCACAATAAAGCTATCCCAAATTCAATAACTACGAATTGTTCAAACTTCCAAGGCTCAAATAAGCAATTTTTTCAAGACAATCCTATTATGCTACCAAAAATTGCTGCGTAAAATATCACGTATGAGACTCCATTTTGGCTAAATAATGGATGTCAATAATTGCATTCAGCAGAACCTTCAAAAGACTTGACAATTTCTGATTGAAATACCACGGAGATTCACTTTAAATATAAAAGAAGCTATTCTGGTCTCATCAAAATACCAAAGATTTTCTGAACCCTCTTGACTATTGAATCGTTCAACTGCTTGACTACAAGTAGAGGCTCTCTTACAACAATCTCAATAGTGGTTCTTATACATTACACAATAATCAAATTCACTACTAAAATGCTCTTAAGGCTTTCAAACACAAGTGCTTCTATGGTAGAATTTTAATAGAAATTTCTATCGTGCAATAAGAACAATAAGAGCAATCTAAAAATCCCAAAATTACTTGCCAAGCATGATACTATGTAAACCACTAGCTAAACAATTTAAACAAAATAAAAGACAATAAGCATAACTCACAGGACTATGAAAAAGAGGTTGAAATCTTTTCTTTAGCAAGTCATCTTACAAGCAATCTTTCACAATTTCTTATTTACAATGCTCTTCCCAAGACCCAAAGTGTGTCTCCAAGTGAGAGCTAGTAGTCTCCTCCAAGTGTGTGATCCCAAAAGTCCCAAGTGTGTGATCCAAAGTGTTTGATATTTTCTTCTTACCCATAAAGCCTTTTTATAGGGTTCAAAAGGTAGTTACATATTTNTTTAGGATCTTATTTTAATTCTTTTATTTAATTTCTCTATGTTATAGTTTTGGATCTTAAAATAATCGATAACAACACTTGCCATTGTGAAACCCAAGGTATCATTGATGTGGAGCTTTCGACGGTTCTATCCTCTATTTCTCTATCCCTTCTTCCTTGAATTTCCTACATTATTTTAAATAGAAAAACAAGTGGTTGTAGCTGCATTTGACATTTGGAACAATGCCGTCTCCATTTTTTTCTAACAGCACCATCGAAACAGCAGGCGTCGGTAGTGGTATCAGCTCTGGTTTGTTTTAACCGAAGGAGGTAACGTGTTGATGTTACCTTCATCTTGGTGGACAAACATTCAACACAATTCCAGCATCCACTAGAAAGGTAACTGTTAATGGTGCAGGTCTCCCTGGTTAAGCGTATAACCAGTAACGGTGCCACTGGATGCAGACGCGTTTCTTTCATGATTCCATCGAGTACAGTCTACCACTGAATCAAGTTCCGCTTTGGCTTGTTCCATTGACGTGGGGCTTCAGAGAGACTCTGTGAGTCCACATTTCATATGAGTTGCAAAGCTTTCAGTTCTGTTGTGTTGTACCTTTCATAACCACATTGCTGCTAGCTTCCTTATCCTCTGCTCACGCATTGTGGAGCAAGGCCTTGGCCCTGGCTCGCACACGCGTGCTCAGCACCACAGAAACGATTGATCAAAACACAGGCATAGCTGCTGCTGCTGCTGCAGGAGATCCCTCTTCTGGTGCATAGGAAGATAAGTAATGCCTACGATGACAAAGGATTTCATTAGGATCGAACTTGTGCATCTGTCTCCGGTGTTGCTTCAGACTCCTCCCACTCTGGCAACGTTAGTATACCTCCTTTGCTAGATAAATCCAAATGCAATTTGATGGGAAGGAGAAAGAAAGGTCATTCTTCCAGACTATTTTCCCGCCGATTGCAGCAGGAGACGCTTGGGCTGTGTTTAGGTAAGCACAGCATCCTGTTTGTTACCAAACCCCAAAATGAAGACGAAACAGAACAAAACGAAGTCTACAGCTTTACCCAGGGAGACGCGTCATGTTCCTTTGCCTACTTCTTTGTCATTTCTAGGCTAAAAAGCCATAAATTAAATTAAATATGGGAGAAAATTTGATAGATGAGACGACCATGATTCAATTGATTTGTTCTCTGTCCTCAAAGTCAATTCATGCGGGGCACAATCTTGGTTGCAACTATTTCATTTTCTTTTTTTAACACTTTGCCAATGCGTACAGTGGCTGTGAACCACTGCTTGCTGCATAAACGTCCGCTGGAGTCCTATAATGGTGACTCAAGATAAGGTTAATTTTAATTTCTTATTGTTATATTTATGAATGGGATTGTCGGATCTTTTTAACCAATAAAGCTTTCCAATCTTTCCCTCACATAGGTGCATGATAAATTTTCCTTCACAGTTGGTTCTTTGGTATTATCTGAAAGTTGAAACACTTCTGTAGCCTTTTGTTATTGTCTTCTTTTGCTATAGGTTTACCCATGAATTTCCAAATGAAGCCTTCGGCATTATGCATATCAATAAGACACAACCATCATATTTTTCATTTGAATATTTGCTTTGTCTTGTATCATTCATATTTTTATCACTTTTGCTATTCCATGAAATGGCCAAATGTGCCAACAGTTCCCATGTTCATTTTTCCTTTTCGTGGCGTGCCTACATAGGTTTGCTAAATTCTTGATGGTTCGCAAGAATGAGCTATGGATGGTGCAAGATCACACCCAGATATCCAAGCCTTGGATCTACCATTTATTCCACACGACACAATCACAGGATCCCCTAGAGGCTATTGGTGAGTCTTTTTCAGTAACCACCAAGGGCCATGTGGGGCCATCCTACTATGTGTGTGATAGTGCTGTTGAGGCTCTTCCCACCAACACAGGTAACGTAGCAAGGGGGGCACAACTCATCACTGAGATGGTGGGATCAATGATGCAAATCAAGAAGCCTCACTTTGCGGAGCAGCCCATGCACAAAATTGAAGAAAGGGGCAAGAAGCTTCGCATTAGACTCAACAACACATGATTAGAGTTTTTCAATAAGTATACATTATTTAGCATCTTTTTCTTTTTCTTTTTTTTTTGTTTATAATTATTATTTTTTCGTTGAATGCTCTAACTTAGATTTGTGTAACATAGGCAAGAAGGCCCTTACTGCAGAAGAGAAGCTTGTAGAGGAGGACTTCCTTCAGCCTGAGGGACACATGGGAGAAAAAGACATCATCAAGGTCTTGAGGCAACTCAAAGAGGAGGGGCTGCAATTTGACGACAGTGAGTTTAACCATTTGTTTGAAGGCATGCAGATGGACGATCCCCCTATTCTCACCCCTGAGGGTTTGCTGGGTAGGAGCTTTGCACCACCATTTTCATTATGCTCTTCCTCTCCCTCTTCTTTCTTACATCATCTTTGTATTTTGCATCGTTTATATATTCTAATGTTTTGTTTTGACAATTCTAACATGCTTTATCTTGTAGCGGGTAATGCTTCTACTTAATGTCTTGAATCTACATCCACTTTCCGCTCACAACCGTGGGCAGAGATTCCAAACAAGTTTGCCCTGATGGATGACATAGTGGATGACATGATTAACCATCTAAAATAGATGGATCCTAAGATAGGTATGTTTGCATTATTTTTCTTATTGTTTCTTTTTTTTTGATTTACGACTAATGTTTTCCCTTTTTTGATGCAACAGGCTCATGACTCAAGTGGGACCTGCAAAGAGTGATCCAAGTTGATGTTGTACCTAAGTTCCTTGTTAATGTAGAGAAGGTGCCTCATTGTATATATGATGAGGAAAGAAAGTGCACACTACACTGGGCATGATCATTGTGGGAGTGTAGGCACGTGAACAAGGAACTCTAAAAACAAGTACAAGAGATCCAAAAGTAGAAGGCAAACCAGGTAGCTCAACTAGAGGACTTTCAGTCATAGTATGATTTTTTGGTAGCCTATGATAAATTAGATGGTAGCTGGCATAAGGCTGTCATTAACTACACCAGGTATTGGTTGGATGTCAAGGGAAAAAATGAGGCTACTCGCGAGATGATTAAGTAGCACTTGTAGATGGACCTCTTGGCTTGGAAGAACCAAGACTGGAAGGACTACAGTGCCAAAGTGTATGAGTGGGGACAAACCCAAAAGAACCATAAGTACCATTACAAAATGAAATGCATAGCCTATCTTAAGAAGTACAAAGATGTGTCTATGGAGTGTCGATGCTATGACATATTCCTTAACGCCATCGGTGCAATGTAGGCTTGCAATAGGTTTGCGAAGCACCTGCTGGTTAGTGAAAATGTGGCAGATTGCTGTTTCTTTTGGAGAGGCTACATCTACCACATTTTCTTCAAGGCCGCCCATATGAATAGCCATGGAGAAAGAGAAGACCCTCATAGGCATTGATTTGAGAGAGGAGGATTGGACACACATGTTAGAGGAGGAGATCCTTTGATGCCTAGAGGCTGGCCTCAACAGGATGCCCCTAGACATGGATGCAGGTCCATCTTAGGATGGTTAAATTTACTTTATTACTATTTATTTGATAATAATTTCACATGTTATCCTCTTTATTGATTGGTTTATCGTTCTATTTTTTTTTTGTGCAGGATCCCAGTAAAGGCATAGGACCTAGCGAAGTAGTAGATAAAGATGGAGGGGAAGAGCCTTAGCTTTCCATCATTTAAACATTTGAAATGTAGCCCTAGTGTTAGGAAATTTTGTATCTTTTGATATGGATGTAATATTGGACTATGTGTTTTGTTTATGATTTAATGAAAAGTGCAATATTTATTTATCTTTGGTGATATCATTTTCACTTAGTTTTCAATTGATTTCACTTTGTTTTTTTTTTATATAATTGGACCTCTTGTGGACCCCATGCAATAGTTTAAGGTCATTTTGGGTCATAGCTAGTTTAAGGCCATTTTGGGCCATGCTTCTTCTCCTTTTTGTTTGTTTCTTTATTTTTTTTGTCGTTAAACAAAAGTATAACTAATGCAAGAAGCAAACATAATGCAAACTAAAACTATACAGACAAAAAAGGGCTAAAGACAAGTTAAATGGGAAAGCAAGTTAGGGACATGCTCTAATCGTGCAAATGTTTCCTAACCTGATGTAGGTTAGGGAGTGCGTAAGGCCTAGAAGGCGTAAGGTGGTAGTCCCTTAGGCTGTCATCTACCATTGAAAAAGGAAATTCCACCCATAGAGCTTCCTCATGAAGATCACTTGTTTTGCTTGGTTCATTAGCCAAACAACATTGACTTTCATTGTAAACAAGTGGTGTGTCTTTGGAAATATCTACCTTCGACCCTTGCTTAGTGCTTACATTGTTAATGGTTTGAGGGGCTACATTATCATTAGAGATCACCACTTCTCCACCCTTGTAAGGTAAGTGGATCTCTTGGTAGATTGATGAAGAGATAGCCGTTAGTTGGGCTAACCAAGATCTCCCTAGGATTAGGTTGAATCTGGACATCTTTTCAACCACGATGAACTCTACATTAGTGGGGAATTACTCCCCTACCACAAAATCAGTTGTAACTATTCCCTTGAAAACCACACATACTCCATTGAAGGACTTTAAGTAGGTCATTGTTGTTGGCTTGATTTTATCCACTAGGCCAAGCTTATCGACAATGAGAAATAGGATAACATTGGTTGCTACCCCATCATCGACATGCACCTTGCAAATTTTGTATTGACCCACGAAAATCATTATGAACATGGGTGCTGTGGTTACCTGGTCCTTTTCAGGGTTAGCTTTAATTACTTCATCATAAAAGGTCAAGAGTGTTGAACTTGGTTCTTCAGTTGCAGGTAGAAGCATTACAGCATGGATAGCTTTTTCCTCTGTTGGCATGTCATCCTTAACAAAAATGGATGCCAACATGCAAACCAATGCTTCACGATGGGTGGGGGAGGTCATAATTAGATTGTATAGGCTCAAAGTTGTATTTTTTTGTTTTAGAGCTTGCTTGACCTATGCAAGTGCATCTAGAAAATCTTTTCCATTGTCAAGTTGTTTGGTGGTTTTTATCTCCTCCATGCGTCCTAAGAGACAAATTTCCCAAGAAAGAGGAGACTTAGCTTTTGGTTGAATAGTGGGCTTTTGAGCTTTAGCAATTGCTTGTTGCATGTGCTTGTTGATGTTGGTGACATTGGATGATGGGGCCATGGGAACTGCTAACAAGGGGGTAGGTTTAGGGGGACCTAGTTCAGTGTGTTTCCTAGCCACCTTATCGGCTAGACGCTCATCACATCTCTTTGGGTAAGCAAGTTGCGATGCAATCCCCTTCATTGAACCCTGGGTAGATGAGGGGTCTACATGTTTTGGCACCATTATGAAAAAAGGTTTCTGGGTCATTACCACCTCGTGTTGTGGGGCCCTAACCACAAAGGGTGTCATGGGCACTTGAGGTGGTGCTTTAATGATGAAGGGGGCCTGTGGCCTAGTTGATGTTGAAGCTTCAACGTCATTGGAATGCACACGGATCACAAATGGTTCATGTGTTGGCTCTATGTCATCATCAACACTGATAGCATTAATGATATACCCTGCACCACTAGCATTTAATGGATCCTTATAGATGTTCATGAACTAGTTCTTCAGCCAGACATGATTACTTTCATTACGGACTAGCTTGCCTTGATCGATCATGCATTGAATGTCATCTTTCAATGCTAAGTAGTAACTCATGTCATGGCCGTGCAATTGATGGTAGTTGTAGAATCAGTGTAGTCTAAAATTCTTGGGCACTAGAAGCTCATTGGGCATAACTGCAGAGGGGTCTCGAAGGACCTCGTAGTACCTTTCGTGACATTTGCAAGCATCCTCTAACATTTGCTTATGTTGAATGTGCCTGTCACTAAGCAATTGATCCAAAAACTTTGATGACTTGATTTGCAAAGGGATATATTTTGAGCGATCCTTGTGCTCAAAGTTTGGCCTTAGGGGAGCTTGCCTCATGGCTGCTAACGATGTAGGTAGGTTGGTTCCCACGTTGCTAGAACTTGATGTTTTGTTGGTATTGGCTAAGGCCTTAGATGCTTTAACTACCAACTTGTTATTGTTGGGCTTGGTCTCATTAGCCACAGTGGCCATAGTGGTTGTCATGGCTTTCCCCTTCTCCTTGTCTTTCTTTGCATGCACATTCTTGTAGGCTATGTAAGCTAGGTCCTTACTAGCCTCCACTGCATCCTATATGCTCTTTATTTGAGCAAAGGCTTAGCTAAGGGAATGTAGGGCTACATAGTATGGCTTTGATTTAATGAAATCATTTATTGTGCCTTTAAAAATGACCAGCATGTGGGTTTCAGTGATTGGCTCATGAATCTCATTCAGGGAGGTGCTCTAATGCTGTATAAATTTTTGCACTAGTTCTAGCGCTTCTTGCCTAACATTCATGAGCTAGTCTAGCATGGCTTCCAGCTTCAAGTTATACTTGAAGCAAGTTACAAATTGGTTTAGCAACTCCTCCAAAGTTGAAATGTAAGCTCAAGAAAGCATGCAATATCAATCTAAAGCTTTTCCAATCAGAGACATGGTGAAGACATGGATAATTGTGTGTGGCCACGCCTACAGTAATAAGGACTTGAAATAAAAAGTGACTAAATGAGAATTTGGGTCACCCTCATCATTTTATTTCATGAACTAGCCTAGGAGGCAGCATTCAGAGAGGAACGACAAGGCTAATGGGATCATCCTGATAGAAGTCCATTACATGGACTATCTCTGAGTTGTCTGCTTTAAGATACCTAACCTCCTCAGTGAGAGTTTGGATAAGCTGAAATGCTTGGTCTAGACCCAGAGATGTTGCAAGTGGGTACATCGATTGTGCCATTGGTGGGACCATTGGAGCAGCCCACACTCTTGTAGTAGGTTGTGCCACCATATGTGGGGCTTGGTACATTTGCTACTACATGTATTACAACACATGGGATAATTGAATGGTAGGTAAAGATGTTGTTTCCTACCACATAGTTGAGATTGGAGTTATTATTGGTGGTGGGGCTGATACGATTGGAATGACAGAAATGTGACTCATTTGTGGTTGCGATATGGGCATGGTGTGCACATATGGAAGTGTTGGTGCCACAAATTCTAGCTACTAAGTTTGAACATATTGCAAAGAAATAACAAAGGGAAAAGGGGCAGAAGCAACCGTAGTCTGTTGCATAGACAGGACCAGGTGGCTAGCTACCAACAATGGAGCTTTAAGCAATGGAAGCATCACAGCTACCTCAAAGAAGGTAGAAGACTACGCCTAGTGCAGATGGAACACAAAGGTAGACTATGAGGCTGAGATGTAGAATGGGGCACCACCATCGGAATGGGACTTAAACTCCTCCTACCCATCTTGTAGGGGTTCATCATAGTTAGATGTTGAATCCTACTCTCTTAGCCCACTCATCTTGATGTGTTGGTCCAAAATCCATTTAAAAGATTTAGTGAGCGATATGACCATGCCAGGGATAGGAAGGAACTCCCTTCCATTTCGGTGAATAATTTCAAAACCACATTTTTCTTCCATTTCCTGGTGCTCCAATGGTAGGCCTACTTGTATCTTTATGTACAAGAAGTTATATTGTTCATCAACAAGTACCATGTGTTCGAGGGATTAGTGCCGTAGTCTAAGAGACTGCTGTTGTGGCTGCATCGGGCTAAGTGGTTGTTGACTTCTACCACGTGTTGCATGGGGTGGGCTAACTTCAAGTTCAAGAAGAAACTGAAGTCTTAATGGGATTCATCTTTGTTGTGTAAGAAAAGATGTGAGAAAAAGAGATGTTTGCCAAAAATGTTTAAATATAGGAAATTCTAAGATGAAACAACTAAGTGTAAAAACTAAATAGAAGATAGCCCAAAAATGGCTAAGTTTGGAAACACTAAAAAAATGGTTATCTCTGTTGTCACACTTGTCATGCTCTAAGGGGCTGTCATGCTCACAAGGTGTCACACTATACAGAACACTTAGAACTTGACACAGTAAATAGTTTGGGTTTTTTTATCCTACGAGGTTCCAAGGGAACTATCAACTAGGACCAATCTGCATCAACCAAAATGTAGATAACTCTTGCGCTAGCCTATGATCTAGTTTCTACCATGGCAGGTCCACATGGGTGTTATTTCTATGCTAGCTTGCTACTAGTAATGGGGGTAGAGAAAGCATGTGGGACTACCCATGGCACATAGAAGGAATAGGAGGCCCTCTTAGCACCAAAAACTATGATGTCTTAAAACATCGGTGGTTGGAACACTGAGAGGTCCACGGGTGTACAGCCTAACCTTGAATTAGTGTGAGGGCTGAGAACAATGGAAATGAGGTGCCCTAAATAATCTAGTTGATTAGGCAGGGACTTATGTGGTGTAATAATAACTATTTGTAAATAGTATTTTTAGTGTGTTTCGTATGGGAGCTGGGACAAGCAAGAAATAACAATGTGAATATACCCATGCGTGTTGAAAATAAAAATAATGCAAGAAATCATGCTAACAATTTAAAATAAGTGCTGAAAGAAAAGAGAATGGAACTAAATTTTAGGTGAAGAAATGCACCACCCCAAGAATGAGGAGCGTAACTTTTGATTAAATAATGCGTGAAACTTATACATGATGTCAGACAGGCATAACAATAGTGTAGTAATGCGATCACAATCTCTAGGACATCATGGACATAGTGCTGGCAGCTACCGAAGGGGTGAACCTATTAGATTAGTGATTTTCATGCTATGTGATTGTGAGGATAGATTGTGTCACGGTACTTGTCTAGGTGTTAAGCTTAGATGCTCAGGTGCAAGAGTGGTGGAGGTGCTACAAATGTTCAAATGCTTAATGACAAAAAAAATGATTTGCCAACCAACCAACCCCAAATGATTTTCCAACCCCCATAAATGCTGATCATTAGGGTATTTATAGGGTTAGGGTTGACGCAAGATGTAGACAGGATGTCACGTGGCCTAGGTGTGACATGGCAATGACATGGACTAGTTACACTAACATGTCATGCTTATAGTGTTACACTTTGCAGGGTAGGAATGGGAACCTAGAGACTACCAAACTATGACCACACCACCTAGGTCGCATGTGCTAGAGTTTGAAGGATTGCCATGTACCTACACACAATGCGAAAACAAATGTAGCTTGGAGTGTACACTCTGGGACTACTTCTTCCCCCTCTTTTGAGTAGGGTCAAGCATAGGGACAATTTTGGGGAGCAATGGGGGGTGCAACATTGAGACAAACTACTGATCTTGGCCACTAGAGGGACGTTGAAGCTGAAATAAAGGTTGATGCTGAGTTCTGGGAGCTTGTAGAGGCATTCGGAGGCATTTCCCATGTGTCACATTATCTACATTGCACAGCATGATTGAGCGTAGCATGAACACTTAGAAAAATTTCACAAATTTTAACCTGTCACACTCTACTATGCTGCATAGCGTGGTAGAACATAGCACTAGTATTTGGATGAAATTTGTCCAAATTTGCAAAGTTTCTTCATGGCATGCTAACCACATTCTAGGGTGTAGTAGGATTGGTAACTTCGGTAGTCTAAAAATTGCCAAATGCATCTTCCTTGTTAGGATAGCTTGACAAATCCTTATCTAACACTTAGAAAAATTTTGGCCCTGAAACTTGTGTTGCACTGGCTATGCTATGTAGCGTAGCAGAGCGTGATGGCTCAAGAGATGAAAAATTTGCCAAACTGTCGTTTCCATGCTGAGCATCTTCTGACAGACTCTAGCTTGGCACTTGGGTGGACTATCACCTGAGACATGTGTTAAGTTGGTCAAGCTAGAGAGTGTAGCGAGCTTGATAATCTAGGAGATAGAAAATTTGTTAGACTGATTGGTCCATTTCAAGTGACTTTTGATCGCTTCTAGCTTGACATTTGTGTAGACTGGCCATGGAACTATGTGCTACACTAGTTGTGCTAGAGAGCATAGTAGGCAGACTTAGGAAAATTTGTCAAAATTCAAGATTTCAAGTATGCTACGCTATTTGCGCTACATAGTGTAGCACTAGACTTAGAAAAATTTTGTAGAAGAACAAGCCTTAAGATGCTACGCTGTCTACATTGCACAGCTTGACACCTAACTTAGAAAAATTTTGTTCAAGTTTTGACACTTGGACAAATCTATCATTGAACTGTAGGAACCTAAAATTAGTCGTGTTTCAGGATCTTTCTAATAGTGATCATAGTTTAATGGAACATAGACCATAATCCAAAGGCAATCTTCCAAGGATGTAAAATAATATGATTATTAATGCTAAAGTTGGAATGCCTTGATATTTAAAATATCAAAAATTGGTAAAGCAACATAACTATAACTATAGAGACATGACTCTTTTTACAAAAAATAATTAACATTAATAAATAGTTGAATAATTAACAATTAATGGATGTTGAAACTGTAACTTAATTGTAATATAGGTATACATCAAGATATACTATCCAATTAATACTTTATTACACAACATTGCCCACCAAAATTGAACCCATGACTTGGAGCTTTTAAATTAAGAGTCTTACTACTAGGCTAACACCTTATTATTTAATTAATAATTAATGATTAAATTGTCAATATATTATATAAACTATGACAATTTTCAGCCATTAACTTTACATATTATTATTACCCATAATTTTATATGATTTAGCTAATAATTGAACCAATGTTAAGAGTGATATTTTCTAACAAGAAGTTTGCTAGTTAAGATACATTCTCATTGGTAACATGTTATGTTTTAGTTTAAAAAAGGTTAATTATTATTGTGACTATTAGAGATGGATACTAAAAATTTAGATACAGTGCTTTATGGATGTGTGGTATGTGGTCTAGGTCTTGATTAATAATCATGACAAAAAATTGAAAAAGTTCAAAAATAGTCATTAGTTAATAACTTCAAGGGAAAACTCAACTCCTATATGTCATAATTTATTACATGCTAATTTGTTTCCATTAGCAGCTAACATAATGCATTAGTCCTTAACATTCACTCATCATCATCCTAGCATTGTCACAACAAAATGAGGTTGACTCCTTAACATTTTATTCAAATAATAAAAATAGTAATAAGGCCTCATGAGATATCATTTGAAAATAACAAAAACTAGTATAGTACTATGAAGGGAAATTGTGGCTAAAATGGAGCATTAAAAATATTAATATAATAATAAATTCAAAATAATCTTACAAACATGTTAAAGAGAGTTTTAGACATATGGTAAAATGAGACACAAATATATAAAAAAGTTTAGATGTACTAGTAAAATATTAAAGGTGGTAGGTATGATGAAGTAGAATATCTACATGCAACTATTCCAATATCAATGAGAACATTAATTACCAAAGTAAAAATCAATTTATATCATGCAGCTAAAAACTGGATGATTAATTTGGGATTCAAGTGTTGATCAAGAATCTTGAAAAAAAAAACTAAAAAGATTCACAATAAAATTTATTGTTAGATGAATTCAAGGTCAAAGTTGAAGTCCATATGCTACACTTTTATTAAAAAGCAAACATGGTGGTCTTGGAAGCTAACATAACATATCACTTCTTAATTATATTTGAATAAAAAATATCAATAAGATCTTTGAAAAGATCATCTAAAAATCTCAACAACAAGAATAATATCATAAAAGAAAACAATGGCTACACAAATAGGGTATTGAAAATTTTGATGTAACAATACATTCAAAGCATGCATGAAAAGCTATTAAATAAAAGTTTTTAAAAAGATAGAAAGAAAAAACACAAAAAACAAACATTTTATTAGGAAAACATTGGATGTAACATGCATGATGAGGTGCCATATTACCTGTAAATATTCTTGCATCCATCGTCATCATAGCCTTGTCACAAAAAAATGAAGTTACCTAAATGAGTTTTTTTTTTTTTTTACCATTTGCCTTTATGAAGAGATGCATATTTGTTTTATTTATAAATTTTTATATTATCTTTATTTATTTTCTTATATCTTTTCTTATCTTCCTTTCATGGCTTTTTGATGAGCGGTAGGTACTCCCTACGCCAAACCATACATATCACAAGTGTTCACACATAATCTGGTTGAATTTTGTGTATGGGACTAGTTGTGCATCTAGATTGTTAAGGATTGATTGCAGTTGTTATCTTCCAACTTGGACTAGTGGTAGCTTTGTCATGTATGGTTTAGTCCAAAGTGAGCCATATGATGGTTGATGTTGTTTTGACTTTATGTTACTCTTAACGATAATAGAGAAATCAATTATTTAATATAATTAATAATAGAAACATAAAGTCTAAACCTATGAGCAATGAGTGTTCATTCCCAGCTTTCTGTACATGCCTTGAACCCACATATCCACTACTAGGATTATCAAGCATTATGCTATTGGGAAAACCAAGCAATAATGCTGCTAGGATTACCAAGCAAATATGTGTTTACACTCAAAACTAGTCGTGCTCATTCCACTAATTGATTAACATGCATGGAAATATAAATATTACCTAAGTACATGAAAAGTAAATTTTATGGAAAGTAAATCTAATCTAAGTCAAAGTTATGCAATGAATAAGAATCAATCTCAATCTTATTGTCGTTCATGAAATGTGTCCAGGTACATTGCCCTTTGAATAAGACACTGTACAACTGACTCAAATCCACACTGCAGGCACTCATTGACTATTTTCTAAGACTACGAGATAAAACTACAAGAGTTTGGCTACTCAATTGACAAAAGAATTCCAAATACACGGTGGGAGCATGCATATTTATGGGTAAAAAAACACTATGTCGACAGGCATGCATCAACTCATCATTGCATGCATTGACATGGATGCATCAAAGTAGCTACATCAGCACAGCTGCATTGATGCAATCCCATCAACATAGTGAACTAATGCTTCATCATACCCCCACAACTAAGTAAAATCCTTGAGGTAACAGGATAAGATCGATCTTTCTTTATAAAAAATTTAGGAATGATGGGATTATTAACTAACACTAACTACTAACTAACTTTGAGGGATACATTACAAAATTTTATTCAATTGGATGCATTACAAAATAACAAGATAGACATTGAAGATTACAAAATTTGCATAGGTCTTCAAAAATCTTCTGAAGATGATTCTTGTTATTACCACTAGCAATGGTAGACTTCCAACCTTGATTATTACATTGATGCTTCTCTGGTCANACTCATCATTGCATGCATTGACATGGATGCATCAAAGTAGCTACATCAGCACAGTTGCATTGATGCAATCCCATCAACATAGTGAACTAATGCTTCATCATACCCCCACAACTAAGTAAAATCCTTGAGGTAACAGGATAAGATCGATCTTTCTTTATAAAAAATTTAGGAATGATGGGATTATTAACTAACACTAACTACTGACTAACTTTGAGGGATACATTACAAAATTTTATTCAATTGGATGCATTACAAAATGACAAAATGACAAGATAGACATTGAAGATTACAAAATTTGCATAGGTCTTCAAAAATCTGCTGAAGATTATTCTTGTTATTACCACTAGCAGTGGTAGACTTCTAACCTTGATTATTACATTGATGCTTCTCTGGTCATGTAGAAAATTCTTGAAGGATGAACTAAAATTTCTTCTCATTGTCCCATGGATTGAGCAATCATGTGATGTTTGAACCATTATCTTGTATTTGCTACTATTTGTCCATGGACATATCCTCCATTATCCCTCTCTTATCTTCTTTTTCATGCCTAGAAAAAGAGTTTTTTCCTTAAGCATTTCTTTTCCCATCATCTGCAATCACCAAAGGATCAACATTAGTTTTGTTAAATTTTCCTTAATAATTACCCTTTTTGGATCCATTAGTTTACATTTAAGCATAACATGATGATAGTGTACTATGCCCAAGGCTATGAGGTAACTAAAATCATCAAGATATTCACATTATTTTGATTAATTACTATTAGTTACCATGATGTTGTTAGAAAAAAGAATTCAAAAATTTCAAAAAAAATTTCAAAGCAAACATCCCTAGCCCCGATGGCTAATGAGTATAACTCTAGAAGCACATAAGTTTTCAAACAATTAAAACCAACGGTCTTAAGTAGAAGATGACTAAGAAATATTAATGGGTATGGAAGTAGAAAAGTAGAAAAAATTAATTAAACAAATGAGAAGTAGTTCCAAAATTGGGCATAAATTTAGAGAAATTGTCACTAATGTTCTGGAAAATGTAAAGTTTAGTTCAAAGCCAAGATCAACAAGAGTTATGCAAGAAGGTCCTTTCCAAAGTAGGCTTTTTCCATAATGCCCTAGCATAACCACTTATATAGATGTCCATTAGCACCTTAGAAGTTAAATGTAGATAATGTCTTTGTTCCCAAAAACACACAGCTTCCTTGGTTGGGATTTCACACTACACTATACAAAAGCATTGGACTCATAATCACATGTAGTAGTGAGGTGAATAACCGGATGCAAAGGGATTGCAGAGATCGAGATGTAAGGTACTTAACCATGTCCAAAATAGGTTCTTTTGACAAATATGATTAAAATGATCAGCATACATATCCATCCAAGTTTTGACCAAGTTCATACCATGAAAAATAACCTCACATTAATGTGTTCCTTCCTACCAACCATCATGAGTTCAAAACCACCACAAAGAACAATCATCATTCCAAAAGAGAAGAAAAGAGAAGAAGGAAGGAAGGGCCTTAGTTATAGGGGTACCTTTAAGCATGGATAACATGTCTCTCCAAACTCATAACCAATTTTTGTAGCCCATTATTGTGTCCAAGGGATGTGCTTTGAATTTCCATTATTGTTTTTTTTTGTTTGTTTTTTTCTTTTCTCTCTATTTTTTTTGGATTTTTGAATTTTAAGATGAAACCACACCATGTAAAGACATAGCTTCCTATTTGTTGGTTGATGAAGGAATGATGATGTGTTCCTAGAGGATTCATAAACCATACGAAGGAATTCTAGAAGAGAATCCAACAAATTCATTTAAGATCACACCCTTTGCCATTCCCACTTGGTCATTCCCTCTTTCTTCAAAATACAATGATCATTCATAAATTTTAGTTTCATGAAAGAAGAACCAAATTGTTTTCATGATAAAGATCTTTTATTCAGGTGATCTCACTACCTTACACAATTACTTACCCAATCATCTTAATAGCATAGAACAAAAACCCAACACATAGCATTGGCTTTTGCATCATGATTGGCAATATTATTAACAAAAACATAAAGACATGCATAAACATAAAGAAAATAACTTAAGAAAAGAGAAAAATATTAAGAAATTGAAAACATATGAAGAATCAAAAAATTTTGGAAGAAATTGAAAAATGATAAAAAAATTGTAAAAGAAAAAAAGGTGAAAAATACTTATTAGTTCTTGAACCAAGATGGAGCATCTCCCCCATGACTAATCTTATGAACACACATTCGGGAGATGGACCACACAATCCCCTAGTTATACACCATTGATTTTCCATCTATCACTGTTATTGATTTAATCAATCATATGGTAGCCCATCTAACATTAGTGATGGTCTCGTTTGGATCATTCTAAAACATATCTTCAACTAAACTTGAAGGTATTTCTATTTTATGGGGTCCATTTGTGTTTGCTTTTTCTTCTTGATTTTCTATATTAATCCCTGGGTTCCCATGTTTAATATGCTTTTTTGATGTATAAATCGAGTGTAAGATATATGCATCTAAGTCCTCTATTTGGTCCATTTTCATAAGTATAGAACTAATAAGTGGACCAGTTACTTTCATGCATCTTTGAAACAATTTTATATTCTCATTTTCAAGCCACTAGGTATCTTCTAGTTTAGTAGCTAATACGTAGATTGGTTTTTTCTCAGATACTTGTTCCTTAGCTTTATTGTATGTTGTGTTAATATTTTGAATTTCCAATCCAAAATTGCACCCTTAACTATTAGTAGTGATGCATGGATTCTTCTATCTCTCCATAGTGATAAGTTTATCATTTATGTCTTGTGTTTGCATGGTAATGGTTGTTGGATTTTGTGTATGATTAGGAGACACCATTCTATTGAGGAAGGATGTTGCACCAGATTGGCCTTGTGCTAGTTTTGATGTGTTAGTAGGTCTACGAGTTTTGTGCTTGTGTGAGGAAACTACCCTAAAGAAATGAGGTTTCCAAGGTTGTGGTTTAGATCTACTAGAATTATCATTTTTGTGTATGTTCATAACATAAGTAGCATTCTTTTGTTGATGTTGTGGTGTCAAACCTTATTGTGTTATTGATGGTGGCATGTCATGGAGGGAAGTATGAGAATATTGAGGATATGATGGAGAGTGAGAGGCATGAGGTGGTGATCCCATAAAAGATGTTGTAGGTTGACAATATTCGAGAGAGTGTTAGTAGTGATTTGAGGTAGAGGAAGTAGAACCAGTAAGGGAAATAGGTTTTTGAATGTAATATCCATATGAGTTTGACTAGTAGTAAGGATAGTGTTGGTTTGATGATGGCCTCCCCCATGACTGTGGATTTTGCCACTATGGTTGATAGTAGCTTTGAGGCTGATAAGAAGTCCTACTAGGATAGTATGGTTGGTTGTAGGACTATCTATAATTACTTTGTGAAAAAGGTAATTTCCTAGGCATTTTCTCTTGTACAAACTTGGGATTCAAATCAAGAGCCCAAGACTCATGTAGATGTAACATGATTGGCCAATAGCCCTTTGGATGGTCACATAGGTAGATATCACATCCATCATCCTCTTCTATGATTGAGTCTATAGCCTCTTCTTCTATAGTCATTTTCCCTTTTTGTTGATAAGTGTTCTGACTTGTTTCTTGGTTCTTTTTCCTCCTCTTGTTTTGATCACTTAATTCATTTTGCATTACTCTCTCCTCTATGGTTTTTACATAAGTTGTAATGTTGTCATTCATCAACTCCCACATCTTATCTAGCCTTGCTTCAATCTCATCGATAGACTTTCATATTGGCAAGGTTTGTTGTCAAATCACCTCATCAAGAGCTACCTCTTTTTCCTCATCATAGATATGAATTCTCTTCTTTTGAAGAGTTGGGTCCCAGTTATATTCCTCTACATTCACTCATTTACAGAGGTCTCCTTCTTCTTTTGCCACCCACTTGATTAGACTTTGTATCTAATGGGCTTTTAGTTTATATAATCAACATTTGACATAAATCTCAAGGATCTCCCTTGTTTCATTACGGAGCCCACCTATGATGTGGAAATGTTTCTCTTTTAAAGAAAAACCATAGCTTGGACATCTATGTAGTAGAGAATAGTATCTAACCAAGGTCATATCCAAGGGTCCATGATTTCCTTGATTCCACCCTTGGATTTTTTTTCTTAAATTAGACACTCTCTAATAGGTTTGGTATTTTTGATTAAAGAGTTCCAACATTGTGGATCATCAATGAATGGAATTGGGATCCAAAGATCTATACCAAATTTTAGCTTCATCTATTAGTATCCTTGGAAAGAGCTCAATCTTTTGCCACTTGCTTTTAATGTTTTACAAGGCACAAGCATCATAGAAGGCTTGTAAATGATGTTGTGGATTAGAATTGTAGCCTCCCCTAAATTTAGGAATATTGTTCATGTCAATCCATTTCATGTGGCCATCCCTTTAATGGCTTTGGGATATTTTAACTACCTCCCTAAGCTGTGTCATGACCCTAGTAGCCAACAAGGTTTCATTTACACCAAACATGTCATGGTGATAATCTATATTTCTATTCATCTAATTGTGAGAATCTTATCATTACTCATTTAGATATCTTTGATTTTTCCCTTGGGTTCGATTTTTATCTTTATCTTGACCCCATAGTGGAGCTCTATCTCTATACCTACATTCATCTTCATCAGAACTAGATGTTGAAGAGGGAGAGGAAGATGGTGAACTAGGAGAATTGTCATGGCTCCTATAGTTCTCCTCATGGTCCCTTGATCTGTCTTTTCTAGGTTTAGAGAAGGTCCTAAGCCTTGAGGCCTTCCTTGATCTAGGACTTACTCCATCTCCTCTAGAATTTTTTGTACTAGTTGAATGTAGTCCTTGCATGTAGTAAGGATGGAAATGAGCATATGAAACCCCTTCTTGAGGTTGTTCACTCAAATTCTCTTTAGTATAGATCCTATCATTTCTCCTATGAGAGTTTTTATCATATGCTGAATTATTGATCCTATGTGAAGAGGACATGATTTTATTGTGTGTGACTTTAAAATATTAATATTTTCTAAAAGATAAATTGTTAATACTTTTATAATGATCATGTATAATATAACAAATCTAGATAACTGGCATCATCCTTAGCAATGATGCCAATGATGAGTGGTGGGTACCCCCTATGCCCAACCATACGAATCATAGGCGTTCACACATGGTCAAATCAAATTCCATGGATGGGACTAGTTATGCATCTAGATCATTAAGCATTGATCGTTGTTCGTTGTCTTCCCACTTGGACTAGTGGTAGCTTTTTTTACATATGGTTTAGTCCAAAGTGAGGTATATGATGGTTGATGTTGTTTCAACTTTATGCTACTCTTAATGATAATAGTGAAATCAATTATTTAATCTAATTAACTACAAAAAAAAGTCTAAACTAGCTTACAGGCAATGAGTATCCATTCCTAGCTTGTCATACATGTCCTGAACCCACATATCCACTACTAGGATTACCAAGCATTATTCTACTGGGCGAACCAAGAAATAACACTATTGGGATTACCAAGCAAATACATGTTTACACTCGAAACATGTTGCACTCATTCTACTAATTGATTAACATTCATGAAAACATATATATTAACTAAGTACATGAAAAAATTGCATGGAAAGTAAATCTAATCTAAGTCAAAGTGCTACAATGAATAAGAATCAATCTCAATCTTATTTTCGTTCATGGAATGTGTCTAGGTACATTGCCACTTGAATAAGATGTTGTATAACTAACTCAAATCCACACTGTGGGCACTCACTAACTATTCTCTTAGACTACGAAATAAAATTGTAATAGTTTAGCTACTTTATTGATAAAATAATGTCAAATACATGATGGAAGCACATGTATTTATAGGTAAAAAAAAACACTACATTGATGGGTACGCGTCAACATGGCATTACATGTGTCGATGGAATCATGTCAACAGGTACGTGTCAATGGGATCGTATTGACAAGTATGCGTTGATGTGGATATGTTGAAGCAACTATGTTGAAGTCACTATATCAATGTAGCTACATTGAAGTAGCTACATTAAAGTAGCTATGTTAACACATACCTATTGATGTGGCTACATCGAAGCAGCTACATCAACGTAGCCAACTGATGCTTCATCACTTTTCTAGAACAATGATGTAGAAATCCTTTTTTATAGGATCATTGTCTAATATTCTTTGCACATGCCTAAATCATCTAATCCATAATTTATTTAACTTATTTAAAATAGAATAATGTTTTAGGTTTGCATCCAAAATGTTTTATGTTGTACTTGCTTCTTTACTCATACTTATCCTTGATATGGGAACCCTTGTCTATTTTCCATAAAATCTAGGTGACGATGTTGTGAATCATTTCTAGAGGACATCCTAACAAGCCTTTGTCATTTTCCAAGTAGCTGTACATTGTAATTGCTACGTATCACATCAGTAGAATGCCTAGCATCTACAAAATCTGAAAAAGAACTCATCCATGGGATTTGGCATGGTAGCCAGCTACCAACTTGATGCTATCCCTCCTTTTATATATAAGGTTATAACTAACATTGGCTGAGTTATATTCTTGCATTCATTTGATTGTTAATTAGTAAAGTAAGAATGAAATCACATCATCTTTGAGTTGAAAGTAAAAATGAGATAATATGCAAGATGAGGAGAGATCATGTTGATTGTATCTATTATAAGTGGTAGAATATTTATTGTAGAAATTATTATATTTGACATATTATTTGGTACTATATAGATATAATTAAACTTTAATTTGTCTATGAGGCATTACTCAATTGGTTGGAGCTTGAATAATTCATATAAAGTTCTACCAAGCTCTAAGTTGCTTTGCTTCAAAAAAGAGTTATACTTTTGGTATTGCATTTTCTTTAAAAACTATCCATTACATATTCATCTTCTATTATTTTTTATAGGAAACCTACATTTTCACTCTTATTTTCTTATTAAATAATTTTCCATCTTGCACTTTCCACTCTTAAATAATTAGATCTTATTCTTACTTAATTAATGCTCACGACCACATGGAGATATTTTTATGTAACTATCCAACTTATCAACCTTGATTTTTTGGCATTTTTATTGTAAAATCATAGACCATTTATTAATTGTTGGTTTTTTTTACCATTGTTGAATAACCTTTTTTGTCTCAGTTAGAACCAAAAATAATTTAATTATATAGATACACATCAAGACATGAAGAAAACATGATATATTAGAATAATTATAGAGAAATACAATGATTCCTAAATAACATATAATAATATTGGAAGTTATCCAAAAANTGAAATAATGACCATAAGTACATCCCAAGACACATAGCCAATAGAGACATTAGAAGAATTATAGAGGAATATAACTATGTCTCAAGCATGACTCAAACTAGCAACACCTTCCTTAACAAGACAATGAGCTAACTACTCAAGCAACCTATCATTGGTACATCATTGTCTATATGACTATATGCATTCCATGATATATAACCAATATGATTAGCATACCTTTTGGAATTGAATCTATGACTTTAGCTTCCCATTGATATTTTCATGGTAAATTTGAAGAACCTTTTTATTTTTTACTATCTTTTACCATTATCATAGAAGTTCATCAAAGTATTATTGAAGCATAAATTATAGTGTAAGAAATAAAAATAGTTATTTTTAGTTTAACATATGATAACACTACAAAATTTGGCTATTTTCATGTGGAATTTTTCAAGAAACATTACAACATTGTTAGAGATCAAGTCTTTTATATTTTCCAATAAGTTATTAAAAAAATTTCTCTTAGTAAAACTATAAATAAAGTTGTAATTTTTCTTATTCATAAGAATGAATATCTTTAACATACTAGTAACTAGCTTAGAGAGATATATATATATATATATATCAATTGGCTAAGATGATTTTAACCAAGATCAACTACTGGACGAGGTAACAAGATATCTAAAAATGGAATCACTCATCCATCCTTTGTTTCTCTACCCCTTTCCAAATTTAGTTTTACCCTCTTGGTCAAGTTTGTTTTGTCTTTGTTTGTTCATGGTGTTTTAGAGCATTATTTATGTGAGAGATTTATTTCTCAAAGATGCCATGTGATGAGTTGCGATATCATGTCCATCCTGCGATATCGCGGCCTGCCTTAATTTCTATAAATAAGAGTCGAATTTCCTTGTTCTGGAAGAAAGACTTAGATCCTTAGCTAAACTCTCGCAGTTTTACCATTCCAAAGTTAGAATAATTCTTGTGTGCCCGTAGTAGGAGTCATAAAGTGAATAGATCTTTATTCGAGCAATTTGTACCTGAGCACACATTTGTGTATGACAATAAAGACGAACTTTGTGATAAACCTTGTAGCATACAGATTAAGCTAAATAGTAATTAATTATTGTTGAATGTTTAAATGCTTTCCTAGTTAATTAATCTTTCTCAACCCTTGACTCTCCTAGTTAAGTACACTCAATATGACCGCTTCGAGCATGTGTGTAGCACTTGGTAACCCAGTAACTATTAGCCTTTGGTAATCCCAGCAGCGTTGCACTAGTTTAGGATGTGTGCGGCAAGTGGGAATAGATACTGGTGTTAGGAACAATTAGAACTTACTTAGTGAATAGTTAATGAAAGTTAGTCACTTAGTTCTCTTCACCTTACCCTATTAGCATAAGACATTAAAAAGATAAAATTTATAAAAATCATATACCTCAAGCTTACTTAACCATATAACCGTGATAATACAAGTAATTTTGGGAAGACAGTGATTGATTAACCTTAAGTGTTTTATTAAGGCACGTAAGCACTTAGTCCTTGGAGTTTGATTGGATCACGCGTGAAATGCTCGTATTTGTATGGTTGAGTGTAGGGGTACCTTGCCACTCATCATTGGCACCATTGCCAGGGACTCAGTTGTTTGTGCGCTACGTAGAACATAGGAAATCATTCATATCGTTGGGATGCTAGAATGAACCCTTAGGGTTAATCAAGGAAAGATAAGACAACGGTAAATCACACATCGAACAAGAAAAAAATTTCTTCTTCTTCACACAAAAGCACTTCACCACTTAGGACTAACACAAGAGATAGTCAGGGGCATAACACATGTAACCAAGATCCACCAGTTCCTCAACAATTTTGTGTGGTATATACTCATCACGATGAGTATGTACCTGAATTTACCTTTATTCTCCATCAAGATGAACAACTGCATTGGAGAGACTTGGAGGGTAACATAGTATTGCCTCTAGACCGAGTAGTCCCCAACATGCTCCTTTATGCTCTCACATGAATAGGCATGTCTCTTTTATACGCGGAATACGTTTCATGTGATCATGACACAAGGGACTATCAACCCACAGAAGCACAATGTCAATGAGACTTACGATAGGAGAGTTACCACACATCTTTGAAGGGTAAATGGCCCCATAACGCCCCACACGTTTTAAGCAAAATTGGGGATGGTGAACTAGTTTTGACAAGTTCCCCACCAAATGATGTTCCTCCTCCTAACGATGGTTAGGAGGTGGTGTGTCAGAACCTTCACTCCACAATTCACAACCCTAGTTCTGATCCCCATGAACATGAAGTGTTGAAGGAGGGAACACAAACACACGATAAGGGCAGATGTTCTGATCGTAACCACAATCGTAGCCAAGACCACTAAAGAGAAGGTAGAAAACATTGTCATGATGATTGTTCTCCTTCTTCTTCACCTTCATCATCATATTCACCCTCTCCTTCAGTGTCTAGATGTAGTCATAAGGAGCCCAACCATGAGGATAAAGGGAAACAAAGTGAAAAACATTGATGAGATAGTCAAGAACGAGGATGAGGGCACTCTAAGGAATCATAGCATGGAAGAAGGGAGAGTAGGGAACTGCATAGACATCATAGACGCTATGAATGAGATGACCATGAAGAACCCCTACTCACAACTAGAAGCATGCTAGACATAATGAAGGCCATAAGAGTTTCCACAAGGCACCGAAAAGATAGTAGGATCAAGAGGTTAGACATGAATAACATTCCATGGTTTGAGGGACGATACAACGCTGATCCTCAAAATGACCTACAAGCATTCCATGATGCATGTGCCATGTAGAACATAGAAAATGAATGGCAAAAAATGAAGTTTTTCCCAAGGACACTAATGATAGAAGCAAAAAGCTGGTACCGGTCCTTAGAACCGGAATCCATTCGGAGGTGGAGTACAATGATAGAACTATTTAATGATAAGTACCAAACATACTTCCAAGTGTCTAACCTACAAAAGAAAATTCAAGGATGGAAGCAAGGAAATCATGAACCATTGAATGCTTCCATGGGCTACTATTATGCACTATTACATCATTGCCCAGGCCATGGTTATTCACAAGGGGATCAACTACGTCATCTCGTAGATGGAATTAGGCATGAAACAAGGAGAACCCTTGGAATGTATGCCCAAGGGAGATTATCAAAGCTTAGGTCTCATTAGGTTCATAGATTGCTAGAGCAAGTAGCCAAGGAAGAAGGGGAGCTACGTAAGAGAGAAAGTGCGGAAGAGTATAATTGAGATCCTTCCCTCTGAAAAAGGGGAGTGAGATTTTGTGAGGAGGAGGAAGAGTCACCACTCAAAGAGATGGTGAATAGGAAAACCTTACTACTCCAAAAATTAACAATAGAGGTATAGGCAAAGGTAGAATAAATGTGGGACTCCCTGGATAGTAGGTTTGAAACTGTTCTTAAAATTGTAGAGGAGTCTAGGGAGCAAGGTAGTGACTATGAAAAAAAGAAAAAGAGAGAAGTGGAATGCATGTAACAAAGGTAAGGGTAAAATGGCCATCACTGAAGAGGTTGTGGATTCTAATACGGACAATGACAGTGGATGTGAGATATTCCAATACGACCATCCTAAGTGATGTTGCCTAGTAATCTCACATCTATAAGAGTCTGGGGTGTATGCACTCAACCCATGACTTAATAAATGGAAAGCACCCTAACGATTACCTTATCCCCAAGGTAACTCAAGGTAGTTCCACCAACCTTCAACATATTATCCAAGTGGAACTCCACCACAACCTGTTGAGCAACATCAATAGTGGCAATACCCATAGTCATGGGTGATGCCACCACCAAGGCAACAATACCCCTACCGGCAACCAAATCCATATGGCTACTACTTGTAGCAGCTAATCTCTTCACGTGACTCTGTTGGTCATGGGACACCACAACATCACTACCAATCTTGGAAGTATTATAGGACTCCTCCTAGGGGAGATAATCCATAAACATACCATTCTTCAAATCCATCCGCAACTCTCACACCGATAGCTCCATTACAACCCGCTCCACCAATGCAAGGGTAACTTCCCACTCAACCACAGCAACACAATTCTACAAGGGCTATGAATCTTCAACCCATTACTAGTTCTGACAACCGTTTGAAGAGAAGACCTTTATTCAGAACCAACAGTCCAACCAAGCCCTCACAACCACAAGCGGTTGAACCTCTAAACACCTCTCCATCAAATAAGGCTTTAGAGCTCCCTTCAAACCAAAAATCAAGCTCGATGCACATGGTTATGTTAACACATGCTGTTATTGACTGGATTAAGGAGGGCCACCTACCTAGGAAATTCTTTGACCCTGGAAGCCCTTTAATCTATCTCCAAGTCACTGGGAATGAACCATGTAAAGATCTTCTGGACTCAGGTTCTGAAGTCAACTTAATATCGTAAGAGATGTACAAAGCTTGAAACCTACCTCCATTAAAGAAGAGCAATATTCACCTAGAGCTAGCCAACTGGTCCATCACTGTTCCCTTGGAACTAGTGGAGGACATCGTTACCATTGTGTGTGGGTGGTCATACCTAGCTAATTTACTAGTGATACAAGTAAAAAATGATAAAGGGGACTTCCCAATAATAATGGAAAGGGCATGGCTAAGTACCATAAATGCATACCTAGGAATCCACGATCTTTTCCTAGAAATATCTAAGGAAAACACTTTTGGGAAGATCGAGAAGAAGAAGGTTCCATGCAACACATATAGTGATATAGGGTGTAATTACATATAGAAATGTTCAGCATTGCTTGCATGCAACCAGTGTGCACAAGAAATTAACATACAAAAATGCCTATATGTAGCAACCACACAACAAGAAGACACCCAGTGGTTGATAGCTGATCAAGAGAGAAACTCACCAACGTGCATGGAACTAACTGAGGGAATAACTTGTGCTCACATGGAAAGCATAGATGCACTGGAGCAAGAGTGTTGCCAAATTCCAAACCTTAACCTGGGAAACATCAATTGGGGAAAGTTGGAAACTTCTAAAAAGCTAGACAAAAACCCTAATAAGAGATTACTAGTCAATGTGCAATGAGCCAAACCCTTCCATGAACTTAGAATGGCCAGTGCACATAATACCTCTGAAAAGGGACAACCCCACTCATTATCTCGATCCTCCCCCTTCCAACTCAGTCATGGGGGAGATGGCCACCTCTGCTGATCAATTGAGGCCCTCAGTTCCTTTTTAAGTTTTTGTTTTACACTTTTGTTTTACAAATTTCTTTAACTTTTCTTATTTTTTATTTTGCAACATCCTTTATACTCTTTCATTTCTTTGTATGTTTGTTTGTTTATTTTTTTAGGTTCATCACCTAATAAGTGCTCCTGATGGTGGTATGAACTGTATTCCATTGATTGCTAATGTTTGGTTTTTACCTTTGAGTTATAATGTTGATACTAAGGTATGGTTCTTTTGATATAATAGGCAATGAGTCCATGTCATCCATGCATCCATGAATTTCTATGGTCTCTCTTGGCTTGGAACTGTACAGTCCCTTTCTTTAAATAGTAGAACTATCAATGAATTGGTGACTGGGCATTTCTCAAACTGAGGAAGGACTTAAGAATTGAAAAGGGTGTGACTTTAAAGGGATTTGATGCCTTTGTGCTGGTCATTCTCTTGGGTGATTGAATGTTTTCTTCTTGAGGTTTCCTTACCATTCTGATGTTGCTCCATTATCAGGAAGCTGAGCTAATAATAATAATCAGTCTTTGCATGGTGTGGTTCTCAAGAAAAAAAGAAAAAGAAAAGAAAGTGAGTGAGAATTCAAAGCACAACCCTTAGACAAAATAATCATCTAGGATACAAGCCTTGGTTATGGAACTAAACAAACATGTTCCCTCTAAATAAGGCCCTCTCTTGCTCTCTACTTTTTCCTTTTCTGTTTCTTCAGAATGGTGGTGACTCTTTGGCAGAAGCATTCTTGCTACTTCAAGTGGATAGATTGGCCAAGTGTATTCATGTGAAGTCATTGTATGTGGATTTTTTGAGGTTGTATTTGGAATGAGATCTACTAAGTCACAATAACCATACATACATAAGGGGCTGTACACCACCTTGTTCTTGGGACTCCATTCCATTCTCTTCTTCTCATCATTCTTTCTCCATTTTCCACCTCATTGCCAGTTGTATCAGTAGTCTATATTTTGGTGGATGCATTGTTTTTTTTTTTGGTATTCTTGTGGTTAATACTTTAACTCTTGCTTCCAAATGACATTTCCAGAGCCTAAGGACTCTTTGAATGTGGGATTGTCAAGGCATTAAGGGCATGAGCCTACTTTGGGGAGGACTCACCAGCATTCCTACTTGGTGCATCAATTAACTTCTTTCCCTTAAACATTTCAACAATCAGCATTTATTTTGTTTGTTTCCATCTCTCACATCCATTTTATCAGCATTGCCATTGTTTCTTTTTCTCCATATTTATTATTCATTATATTTTCCATTCTATTGCTATCGAAGGATCTCTCTTAGTCATGGGGGTCCTGGTCCAATTTTTCTAATTTTCTCCTAACCCCTACACCTTACACCTTTGGTAGTCACCAGTGTTATATCTCCAGAATCCATATTAGCCATATCAAAACTTAGCCAATAGACTGTACACCGAGGCAAGGTATCGATTGCATTATAATTTATTTATCCTTGCTAATATGAGACTATGTTGTGTTTGCAAATGGCAATCATACAACAATGAATTGGAGCTGGAGGAAACACTTAAGATGGACTGGTGCTAGAATAGTCATGCAAGAAACAAGATTGATGGCGTGGTTATGGATAGACAATGGAAGACGCCATTCTGGCATCAACAGCAACACATCTTCTTCTTTTCTCTCTCTTCTCTCTCAGTTGCCAAATAAGGCTAGATGTTAAATGTGTATAGTGTTCACTCATATGGTCATGAACATTAATATTTCCATGTATTGTAATGATGATCCGTTCACATGTCACCCCATTCACCATTAGTGTCATTCAAGTCAATAATCCCATACTTTTCCAATATTTTGTAAGGAACTCAAGGATGAGTTTTCATTCAGTCATGGGGGTATGATGAGCCGTGGTATCGTGTCCACCCCGTAATATCACAACCTACCTCAATTTCTATAAATAAGAGGTAGCTTTCCTTATTTTGGAAGAAAGAATTAGATCCTTAGCTAAACTCTTGTAGTTTTACCATTCTAGAGTTAGAATAATTCCTGTGTGCCCGCAGTAGGAGTCATAAAGTGAACGGATCTTTATTCGAGCAATTTGTACTTGAGCACACATTTGTGTATGATAATAAAGATGAACTTTGTGATAAACCTAAATAGTAATTAATTATTGTTGAATGTTTAAATGCTTTCCTAGTTAATTAATCTTTCTCAAACCTTAACTCTCCTAGTTAAGTACACTCAGTACGATCGCTTCGAGCATGTGTGTAGTGCTTGGTAACCCAGTAGCGATTAGCGTTTGGTAATCCTAGTAGTGTTGCAGTGGTTCAGGATGTTTGCGGCAAGTGGGAAGGGATACTGGTGTTAGGAAAAATTAGAACTTAGGTAGTTAATAGTTAATGAAAGTTAGTCACTTAGTTCTCTTCACCTTACCCTATTAGCATAAGACATTAAAAAGATAAAAGTTATAAAAATCATATACCTCAAGCTTACTTAACCATACAACCATGACAATACAAGTAAGTTTGGGAAGACAATGATTGATTAACCTTAAGTGTTCTATTAAGGTGTGTAAGCACTTAGTCCTTGGAGTTCGACCGAATCGCACATGAAACGCTTGTATTCATATGGTTGAGTGTAGGGATACCTCACCACTCATCACCATGAATAAACAAAGATAGAACAAACTTAATCAAAAGGGTTAAACTAAATTGGGAAAGGAGTAGAGAAATAGAAAATGGATGAGTGATTTTGATTTTAGATATCTTGTTACGTCATCCAATAGTCAAGCTTAGTTAAAATCATCTTATTTATAATCATCTCAGCCAATTGATAGAGAGAGAGATATATATATATCTAAGCTAGCATTTTTATATATGTGAATGTTTCTAGTTTGTTTGAAAACCAATGTTCTGATGTGGTGATGTTGACAAACTTCATCCCCCTCCCACCCACCAACACACGAGATGGGTTAGCCTCTTGGCCAAAATTAGAGATCTATTACTCTTTTTAATAATACCTATAAAATTTTAGATAAATGTATGAATTGTGTAATTTAGAATGTTATAAAGAATATCATCTGAGTAAAAAAGTTTTAGTAAAAGTAGACATATGTTAAATAATGGTATTGCAACTTGAGAGAGAATGTAGTGGGCTTCTGATACTAACCAAGACATTGCTTTTATTACTTTAGATTATGTTAAAGCTTATGATAAGATTGAAGAAAATTTCATTATCTATAGTTTCTATAAACTAGAATTTGTTGATTATTTTATTCATCTTGTTTGTACCTTGATCAATAATGCTAATGCTTAAGTTGCTACAAATTTTGGATTGAGTTCTTCCTTTTCTCTTTAACAATCAATTCATCAAGGTTATTCTCTAGCTACTTATCTTTTTATTGTTACTACAAAATTTCTTTCATATAATTTGTATTATGATCTACAAAGAAATATCATTAAGAAAATTTCAATTAATGATCAAGTTAAGTTGCTTAACATAAACTTTGCAAATGATTCTTTTTTATGATTAATATTTCTTTGCAACATATCAATATTCTATTAATGATAATATTGAATTACTATTAAGCCTTGGAAAATCTTAAAAAAATATTTTATCTTTCAAATTTTAAGAATAATTTTTTAAAGCCTACTATTACTATTATGTAGAATTATGTGATTGAAAAAATTGAAAAGAAGTTTGGTAAATGGAAAGAAGAAAAAGCTCGCTCTTATTGAAAATTTTTTAGTTATTAATTAAATACTTCAATCAACTTTTGTTTATTACTCTAGTTGTTGGGATCCTTATAAAACTTCTAATGATAGAATTGATTATATTATCCATTGGTTTCTTTGGTTTGTTAAACAACATAAAAAAAGATTATTGAGAATTTCATGGGATATTTGCACTAGTAGTAGGAAAGATGAAGGACTTGGCCTC
>MNCI01003865.1:0-36143 GCA_015680685.1 Gnetum montanum
CCCAGAATCAGGTTGAATCTTGGCATCTCCTCTACCACTATGAACGTTGTGTTTGTGGGGAACTGGTCCCCTACCAAAAAGTTGATCTGCATAGTTCCTTTTATTGTACTCATGCCCCATTAAATGATTTTAGGTAGGATGTCATCGTAGGCTTGATTTGATCCACTAGGACCAACTTTTCTACAATGGGAAAAGGGATGACATTTGTCAAGGCACCATCATCAACATGTACTCTTCGAATCCTATGTTGGCCGACCCGAATTGTGATGAACATTAGTGCTGTTGTCACCTAATCCTTTTCAGGGTCGTCTTTAATGGATCAGTCATAAAATGTTAACTAAGTTGGCCTTGGTTTTTCAGACGCAGGAGGGAGCATAATTATATGAATTACCTTTTCATCCACCGTTATGCTTTCATCCATCAGTATGAATGTCAACATACGAACCAAGGCCCCACTGTGTGCGGTAGAGGTCATTACCAAATTGTACAGGCTCAAAGCTGTATTCTTTTGTTTCAAATCCTACTTAACCTAAGTAAGGGCATTTAGCAGTTCTTGTCTACTTTCCTATTGCTTACTACCCTTCTCTTCATGCATTCATCCTAGGAGACAAATTTCCTGAGGAGGAGCAATTTCAGGTCTGGGGTTGGACCTTTTTGGGCTAGCTGGCATTGATTTCTTGGGCGTAGCAGCATCAGCTATTGATGATAAGGGGGGTGAACACATGGAAGATGAGGAGGTAGGCTTAGGGGGACTTGAGGTAGTATGTTTTTTAGCTACCTTGTTTGTCGGATGCTCTTCCCTCTTCTTTGAATGGGAAGGTTGTGAGGTTATCTTGGCTTGACTCTGTATGGCAGGGGCAGTTGAATGTTTCGGACCCCTAATGATAAATGGTGTTTCTGGTGTTAGCGTAGGCTGCGGTGTGGTTTTAAACATGAAATGTGCAAGGGCGGATGTCTGAGAGGGAACTTTAAGGACAAATGGTTGTTGTGGCATCTTTTTGGCCACTATTGGTGTCAGTGCACTACGTTGAGGCATGCGAACTACAAACAGTTGCTAAGGCTATTCTAGATTATTGTCTATGCTAATGGTGTTGATGATGTAGCCAATGTTGTTGGTGTTAAATAGGTCTTTGTAAACGTGCATAGATTGATTCTTGGGACACACGGGGTTGCTTTCATCTAGAACCAACTTCCCTTGAGCAATCATTCATTAAATGTCATCCTTTAACGCTAAATAGTAATCTATGTCATGATCACAAAGTTGATGGTAGTCACAGAACCACTCCAGCCTGAAATTCTTAGGAATTAGCGGCTCGTTGGGCATAGCCAAAGAGGGGTTCCTAAGGAGCTCACAGTACCATTGATGCCTTTTGGTTGCCTCCTCTAACATCTGCTTATGTTGGATGTACCCAGCTCCAAACAATTGCTTCAGGAGTTCTGAAGGCTTGATAGGTAGAGGGGTGTATTTAGAGCAATCTTTGCGCTTGAAATTGGACTTAGGTGGTGTTGATGCCTCTAATGCTAATGTTGAGGGTTGGGTAGCATTACTTGAGTTGGGTGTGGGGTTAGTTGATGTAGTGGCCATCTTATTGTTGTTATTGTTATTTGGCTTAGCCTTTTTTGCCACAGCGGCCACTGTGGCTATTGCAGCCTTGCCTTTCTCTTTGTCCTTCTTGATATATGTGTTTTTATATGCAACATAGGTTAGATCTTTACTTGCCCTGGCCATGTCTTGAAGGCTCTTGGTCTAGGTAAAAGCTTGAATAAGAGTTTGTGGAGCTAGGTAGTACAGTTTGGACTTAATAAAGTTATTTACTACATCCTTAAAGATGGCTAGTAGATGGGCCTCTTCGATAGGCTCACCAATCTCATTCAAGGTAGTGCTCCACCGCTATATAAATTTTTGGATTAATTCCAGTGGATCTTGCTTAATGCTCATTAACTGATCTAGGATAACCTCTGGTTTCAAGTTATACTTGAAACGAGTTACGAACTGAGTCAGCAACTCCTCTAGGGTTGAGATAGAAGAGCGTGGGAGTGCGCGATACCAGTTTAAAGCTTTGCCCATCAGAGACATAGCAAAGACGTAGATGATGGTATGTGGTCATTGTTGCAGTAGAAGAGGCTCAGATCTAAATGTCACAAGATGTGCATTGGGGTCACCCTCCTCGTTGTTTTTTGTAAAGTGGGGGAGTGGCATCTTAGGGGGTAATGTGAGCATGGCGACTGCTGGGCTGATGGGATCATCATGGTAGAAATCCATGACTTGTATTATGTCAGAACTAGTAGCTTTCGGGTGCTTAATTTCTTTAGTAAGGGTCTGGATGAGTTGGAATGCTTGGTCCAGACCTGGGGATGATGCAGATAGTTATAGGGTTGTAGGGGTGGCCACCATTGGTGGCATGGTAGGGGTAGCGACCTGGCTCATAGGTGGTGTCGTTGGGGCGACCCCTACGAAGGGTGCTACTTGTGTTGTCCATCACCCAGTGAGTGGTGTTGTTGGAGCGGTAGCCACTAGTGGTTCCATAGGATAGGTTTTTTGCATGATCACTATGGTAGACCATAGTTCTGTGCTTGGTTGTACCATTTGCGGGACTTGGTATGCGTGATCGTGAGTGTAGTGCAACATTTGGGAAGGTTGCAAAGCAGGAGGAGAAGTGATTGGGGTCCACCACATGGCTGGGGCTGGGCCCTCCACTGATGGTGGAATAGGTGTAGATGCTGGAATGGAAGCGAAGACTGTATGCAATTGTGATGTAGGTACCATGTGCACATAAGGCAAGGTAGCCGTGATCAGTGCTTGGTACGATGAAGGGATACATTGGGGAGGGATAGTGCTTGTAAACAAGATGGAGAAATAGACATGTTGATATGTCGAGGGTATGGCATGGCTACCCATGGCTGATGAAATTGCGGTTTGCGATGGTGTGGATGTAATCATAAAGGGAGTAGTCGCGAAGAGCGGGTTCAACTAGAAGGCTGCAATGGGAGGGATATTCACAAGGTTAGTTTGACCCCCACCCTTTGACTGGGAATCCAGGTCCTCTTGTCCATCCTAAAATGCCTTGTCATAGTGGAACACCGTGTCTCACTACTCCCTAGACCTACTTATCTATACCAGTTGATTTAAGATCCACTGATATGCTTCTGTTAGGGGAATGAAAGTGCTAGGAGTAGCGATAAATTCCTCCCATTATGGTAAAGGAATTCGAAGTTACATTTGTCTTCAAGTTCTTGGGCATCCAAGGGTAGATTCTTCTGGATCTTAGAATAGAGTTGGAAATTTCAGTATGTTGTACCAAGCTCTTAGGTGATTGATCTTGGATCCTAAGAGATTGGCGTGGCCCTTGCACTGGGCTAGGCGGTCGCTCGGCACTTGTGGTGCCCTAAACCGAGAAAGGGACCTCAAGGTTTAAGGTAGCAATAATAGTGGTTGAGGAAATCATTTTTGTGAGGTTGAAAATGGTTTGTGAACAAGAAATAATAGATATTAAGAGGTGATCAGAGGCTTTTCATCCTGCAAACTTCCAAAGGAACCATCGTTGCAACCAACCTATATGACATGATGCGTAAATAATCGCAAGGGTGTCACATTTATGTTGATGAGTGATGGGGTACAAAGAGCATGTAGGACTACCCATGATATGCAAAAGGAGCACCAAAAGGCCCTCCTTCTAGAGCCAATAATTGTTACGAATGAAAACGTCAGTGGTTGGAACACTGAGAGGTCATTGAGCGAAATAGTTTAACCCCGGATCCGTGTGAGGGCCGTGTTGGAGAAAAAGGATTCAGGGTACCCTAGATGGTCTTGTTGATCAAATAGGGACATAATAGGTGTGACTTAACCTTTAACAGATGTTTACTTTGGAAACGATGCTCGTAATGTAATATGATGATTATAAAATTTAATGGGACGAAAATGATGCAAAAGACAATGATAATAAACAGAAATGTAATGCAAACTGGAGAGAGAGAATGCACCGCCTCAAAATCATGCCTTTAATTTATTGAGATGGACATAATTTGTTGTGCAACACTGGGAGGCACAGAAATATCAAAGATAACTAGAATGCTCAAAATGTGCCAACTATACTCTTGAGTGTGAACTTAAAAGCCAACTATGCCAAAAGCCAGTTTGGAAAGCCAACTATGCAAAAAGCCAATCAACAAGCCAACCCTTTGAACATTGTTTGCCAGGGTATTTATAGGGCTAGGAGTAGGAGAAAAATGTAGTTTAGGTGCCACATGTCTTGGACCCCACAATATGCAAACATGACAGTACCATGTAGGCGTGCTGTGCTGGTCACGAACTTTGCTACGTTGTAACCATGTTGTTGAAACTGCATGTGTTGGAATATAGTGTGCTAATAATGCAAGAAAAAATGGAGTCTCTGCCCCAGGACTATGTCTTCCCTATCCTTATAAATAGGATCATAGGTAGCTACAAATGTTGGGGGATGGACTAAGGGGTATGCCAAAGTGGAACAAAGTTACTGATCATAGCGAGCTTAGTTATTGCTAACAAGCTATAGAGCTAGCTGAAGGTGTCTTGATGCCTTTGTCAACTTTTCATAACTTACACTATCTAGCACATTGATGTAGTGTAGTTGCTTGCTATGTTGTGCTATGCTATGTAGCATAGCATAGCGTAGCCATTGGTTTGAACAGGAAATTTGTGGTGGAGTTAACAGCATTTGCTGGAAGCCTTGGTGCACACCGGGTTAATCTTTGGAGCATTTTATTGATTTGTGTCTTTGCTATGCTATGCTACACTATGTAGTGTAGCAGAGCATAGCACCCAATGTAACATTCATTTTTGTCAAAATTATAGGGTTTCATAAGAAAAATTTGCTTATGGTTCAAGGGCTAATTGAGATAGGGTAGTTTTGGAAGCCAAAATGCTATTAGATGCAGTCCTTTTGCCGAAATGGCTTGGTAGAGGAGTCTTTGCATGTTTCACCCTTGCTACGCTATGCTATGCTATGTAGCGTAGCACCCTATGTTGGCCAAATTCTAACTTTTCCTTTGGCAAACATCTTGCCAAAGCTTGTATTTGGATGCTTGATTGATTTTTCGAAGGCTTACTACGTTGCGCAACGTAGTGTAGTGTAGCAGACTTCTCTACTAGAAAACTTGTTGAACTGCTTTGTCCATCCTGAACACCATTGAAAACTCCAGGCATGGTCTCTAGGTAGACTGTCAGCTGGGCCAACTATCCATTTGGGAAGGTTGATGAGTCCAGCAAGCCTACGAGTCCTGGAAGTAGTAAACTTGTTGGACTGCACAGTCTATCTTTGGTGTCTACACTTTATTGCCCAATGATCATGACGCTGCACTTGTCAAAGCATTTGCCTAAATTCCTAGACCTCACCCAAAAATGGAGGTCTTGAAATTTTATGGTGTTTTAGGACCTACTACGCTATGCTACATTGCACAGCATAGCAGGCCATGTGGTGCTCAAACCATCTTAAGTGTTAAATCAGACATAGAAGGTGCAGCTGGCAATGATTCGATCTTCAAGGATGCCTGCCCTACTTTATCCTTGGAGTATGATCAGCATGGCATGAAGAAGATCTAGGAATTTTTACAAAATTCATCTTACTTTGTATGCTACGCTGTGCTATGCTACACAACGTAGCACAATGTAGCAAGGTGCCAATGGCAACAAAAGTCTCTTTCAAGCTGTTTTGGCATGAAAAATACATCTGACCATTCTTCAACTTCCAGGGTTGCCTATCCCACTCCGTCCCTAGAACATGAAGAAGGCCCCATGGCAGAGTAGTGCAAAATTCATGCATAATCAAGTGCTATTTTATGCTATGCTACACAGTGTAGCACAACGTAGCAAGGATATCAAGTATAAAAGGTGTTCAAAAATGAAACTGGAACTTCTTAGGCTCTTTCCACATGAAAAACATGGTTTTTGATTATTGAAGTTGCTTGCCTTGCTCGATCTGAGCATGGTATTTTTAGTTCTTTTGGAAAAATTCATACAAAATGGGGTGCTATGCTATGCTACGCTACCTAGCATAGCACAACGTAGCAAGCCAGTGTTCATTCATTGCCGCTACGCTGGACAGCGTAAACAACGTAACACTTGAGAAGAAGCCCCAAGACATCTCAAAAACTTCTAGAACTCATCGTTGACTGGCATTTCTACTCCATCATCTCCTCTAACATCTCCTTGACTACCAAAAATCAGTAGTTTTCTTTGTTTCTTGCACCTCTTGTCAATCCCCAAAAGTTGTTCCTACGCTTAAGCTTACTCAAAAGAGGAGGAAAGACATAATCCTCAAGCACAAGCTCCACTTTACATTTGTTGTATGCATTTTCTATCAAAATAGGATGATTCTTTAGATTCTGATACATGTGGCATGGACAATATGGTCATAGCATCACAGTTTTCTGATTCCTATTCTGGTTCCATCAGTGTAGTACCACCTTTTGAGCATAGCACCCTAGCAATGCACATCCACGTTCATGCTACGTGGGGCCCAAGACATGCGGTATCCAAACCACGACTTCCTCTCACTCTTGGCTCTATAAATACCTTGGCAAATTAAATTCTAAGGGTTGGCTTTTGATAGGAGGATTTGGTAGAAGATTGGCAAGAAAAAGGTTGATGAGTGGCAAATCCCAGCATTAGAGGCTCCCAAACCTCTAAGAAACTCTTGCACTCAAGCGTGACACCTACCCATAGCATAGCAACTTTTAGACCAGTAAGCATTAGCTCATTCATGCTTGTCAACATCACATCTATAGCATTCTAGGAGCTATGACGATATCATTCCATTGCCCAACTATGTTTGTCCAGTGCCACATACCAATTGTACACATTCATCATTCAATCAAAAGAAAAATCCCCCAATTTTGGGGTGGTGCATTTATTTACTTAAACTCTCACTCCATTTGATTATAGCATATATGTTGCATCATTGTGTATTTGTTAATGTTCCTTGTTCTGGTTATATAAGGTAATACACTTCTGCTGTTGTGGGTGCTATGTTCTCATTCATGTTACCCCTTGCATGTTACATTCTAAAATTACTATTCACAAACTATTATTGGACACCATGTAAGTTCCTATTTGATTGACTAGACCATTCAGGGCACCCCATTTGTTTTCTCTAGCATGACCCTCCCATGGACTCGGGGTTAGCTTGTATGCCTGATAACCTCTCGGTGTTCCACCCACTGATGTTTTCGGGTATTACAAGTTTTTGGCACTAGAAGTAGGGCTTGAACCTTTAGGTTTCTTTTGTGTGCCATGGGTAGTCCTACATGCTTTTTGTACCCCGTCACTAGTAACCTGCTAGCATAGACATGGCACCCCCATGGTTCTCTACATATAGTTGGTGTAGATTGGCACCAATAGACGCTGAAACCCCATAAAATTTCGGGACCCTCATGCTTTAGTAGAGTCTTGGAATTTGAGCAAGGACTTCCACAAGTGCAGCATCATGATGGTTTGGTAGGAAAGTGTAGGCACTGAGGATAGACTATCTAGTCCGGCAAGTTTTCTATCTCCAAGGCTGACAGGCCTACCAGACTCTCTAGCCTACCCAATTGGACAATTGACCCAACTAACAGTCTACCCAAAGACCATGTTAGGAGTTGTCGAAAGTGTTCGAGATGAGCAAAATAGTTCGACAAGTTTTCTAGTGAAGAAGTCTACTATGCTATTCTACATTGTGTAGCATAGCAAGCCTTGAAAGATAACTGCTCAAGCATCCAAATGTGAATTGACAAAATGATTGCAAGACAAGTTAGGATTCAGCCAACACAAGGTGCTATGCTATGTAGCGTAGTATAGCATAGCAAAGGTAGAGGCGAAAGGCCCATCTTGCCAAGTGATTTCAACAAGAAGACTGCACTTTAGCAAGACTTCGACCTCCAAAAGTCCCTACCCCACTTAGCCCTTAGGCCTCAAGCAAAGTTTCTTGCTAAAAAATGGTAGATTGAACAAGGATGCATGATACCTCGGCTGCTACGTTGTGCTACGCTACATAGCGTAGCACAACGTAGCAATGATGTAAAGGTAACAGAATGTCCCAAGGATGAACTTAGCAAGTCCAAAGGCTTTCCGACATAGAGGACAAAAATTGTAGTTGTTAGCTTGACTAAGCCTCAGACAAATGCTCTTCAGCTCCTACGTAAAATTCTATCAAAACTAGTGGCTATGCTATGCTATGCTACATAGCATAGCATTGCATAGCAAGAAGCTACTTACGCTACACCAATGTGCTCAACAGTGTGAGTAGTGCAACACTGGCACAAAAACATCAAGACATCTTTGGGTAGCTCTAGAACTTGTTGGCAAAAATATTTCTTACTCTGGCATCTCCTTGGCAAAATCAGTAATTTTACTTCATTTTGGATACCCCTAGTCAACTCCAAAAAAATTGTTCCTATGCTTGACCCATCTTTTAAGAGTAGGGAAGATGTAGTCCTATAGCATAAGCTCCATTTTGCTTACATTATTAGCACACTAGATTTTAGCAAATGCAGCTTCAACGGTATGGTCACAGTGTAACAAAGTTCACATCCAGTATCACACACCTACACGGTATGGACATGTTAGCACCATGTGGGGTCCAAGACATGTGGCATCCATACCACATTTCTTTCCTACTCTTGGCCCTATAATTACCCTAGAAAACAATGCTCAGGGGGTTGGATTTTTGGTGTAGTTGGCTTTCAGAGAGCACAGTTGGCATTTTTGAGCATTCTGGTTACCTTTGAGTTCTTTGGTTAGCTCCAAACATCCCTTTGTGAGTCGAGCATTTTGGCAGTGTCTCTCTAATGTTGCATAGCATGTTGTACACCTTTTAGTAAGGCAAAGGATCAAATCCGTGACCTTTGTGGTAGTGCACTTTCTCACCCAAATTTGTTTTGCTATTTGCTCACTATCATTGTGTTTTGCACTATTTTAATTACCTCACTTTTATTGATCATCAATTGATTTTGCATGCATCATTACCAAAACAAATGTTTACGAAAGGTTAAGATACACCTATTAAGTCCTTGTCTGATCGACCAGACCATTTAGGGTGCCCCATTTCTATTTCTCTCCAGCACGGCCCTCGCATGGATAAAGGGTTAAACTATTCACTTGGCAACCTCTCGGTGTTCTAGCCACCGATGTTTTTGGTCACTATAGTTTTTGGCAGTAGAAGGTGGGCCTTTTTGGTGCCCTTTCTGTGTCTTACTAGTATTCCTACACACTCTCTATATCCCATCATCCATTAGCATAAATGTGACACCCTTTTGTTGTTATTTACATATCGTGTGGTGCAGACTGGTCACGATGACGGTTCCTTTGGAACTTGGTAGGACAAGAAGCCTATGATTGCCTATTGATTTTCGTGTTTCTCTTTTGTGACTTCCCCTTTTATCAAGCAAAATGATTCTGCCAACAACCGCTATTTCCACCTTAAGCCTTAAGGCTCCTTTTTCAGCTCAAAGCACCATAGGTGTCGAGCGACCACCTAGCTCGGTGCTGGTGCCATGCTAGTCTCTTAAGATTTAACATCTGTCACTTGAGTTCTTGGCATAAGATTTAGAGCATTACGACTTCCTCTATGAAAAGATCTAGGAAAGTTTTCTCTTAGATCACCAAGAACTCAAAGACAAACATAACTTTGAGTTCCTTCATTGGAACGGAGAGGAAATTTATCCCAACCCCTGATATCATCATCCCATTGATCGAGTCGTATTAATGGCTCCTGAACCAACTTATACAAGCAAGTAGGTCTAGAGAGTGAGATACGGCATCCCATTATGATGAAGCGTTCCAAGATAGATAGGAAGACTTGGAATCCCAATCTGAGGGTGGTGGCCAGACTTACCCTACAACCATCCCTCCCACCACGGTCTTCAGGACAAACCTGCTTTTTTTGTCAGCCCCCTTTGTAATTACCATGACTCCACCTCAATCTACATTTTTATCAACCATGCGCAACCATTTCGCACCCTCAACATACCAACATGCTCCTCCCTTAGTTTCATTCCCAGGCACTCTCCCTCCTCATTCTGCCCCATCCTCGTGCCAAGCACCAATCACAGCTACATTGCCCTATGTGCACACTGTGTCTACTTCATAGCTGCATGGAGTCTTCACTCCTATTCCATCGTCTACACCTATTCCACCATCAGCGGCAGGCCCAGCCCCAACCGCGTCATAGACCCTAGCCACTTCACTCCCTGTTTCGCAACCCTCCTTGATGCCAAATTACCCTTACCACCAAGAATACCAAGTCTAGTAGGTGTCACAACCAAGTGCGAGACCATGGACCATCCCATCAGTCACGCAAATGACTAACCCTATAGCACCACTAGTGGCCACTACTCCAACAGCACCACCCACTAGGTGGTGGACCTCATAGGTAACACCCTTCACAAGGGCGGCCCCAACGGCACCCCCTATGAGCCAGGACGTTGTCCTTACTACGCCATCAATGATGGTTGCCCTTGCAACCCCAAAACTGTCTACGTCATCTTTGAGTCTGGACCAAGCATTCTAACTTATTCAGACCCTCACTGAAGAGATTAAACGTCTCAAAGCTGTTGATTTTGACAGAGTGTAGATCATGGGTTTCTACCATGATGACCCCATTAGCCCAACTATTCCCATGCTTACGTTACCCCCTAGGTTGCCACTCCCATAATTCAAAATATACAATGGGGACAATGATCCTAACATGCATTTAGTCACGTTTAGATCTGAATCTCTGTTTTTGTAGTAGTGGCCACACACTATTATTCACGTCTTTGCTATGTTTCTGACGGGAAAAGATTTAGAATAGTGTAGCGTGCTCCCATGCACCTCCATCTCAACACTGGAGGAGTTGCTGACCTAGTTCATGACCCACTTCATGTATAACTTGAAGCCCAAAGTCACGTTGGATCAGTTGTTGGGCATTAAGAAAGACTTGCTGGATTCGGTGCAAAATTTTATATAGCGATGGAGTGCTACCTTGAATGAGATTCGTGAGCCTATTGTGGAGGCCCATATGTTGGCTATCTTCAAGGGGCCAGTAAATGATTTCATCAGATCCAAGCTGTACTACCTAGCCCCATGCTCTCTCAGTCAAGCTTTCGCCTAGATGAAGAGCATCCAAGTTGCGGCGGAAGCTAGTAAAAACCCAGCCTATGTTGCGTACAAAAATGCATATACCAAAAAAGACAAAGAGAAGGGCAAAGCCGCAACAACCATGGTAGGCACCACGGCAAATGAGGCAAAGCCCAACAACAACAAAAACAACAAGAAATTGGCCACAACATTGATTAACCCCATGCCTAGCTCAAATCACACTACTGAAACCTCAATGTCAACACTAGAGGCATAAACCCATCCTAAATCCAACTTCAAGCAGAAAGATCGCTCTAAATATACTCCTCTACCTGTCAAGCCTTTAGAACTTTTGAAGCAATTACTGGGGGCTGGGTATATTTAACATAAGTGGATGTCAGAGGAGGTGACCAAATGGAATCAATGGTACTGCAACCTTCTTAGGAATCCCTCCTTGGATATGCCCAATGAGCCACTAGTTCCTAAGAACTTCTGGCTAGAATGGTTATGTGACTACCATCAGCTTTGTGGTCATGACATGGATTACTGTCTAGCATTAAAAGATGACATCCAATCGATGATTGATTAGGGGAAGTTGGTTCTAGATAAAAGCAACTTTTTCTGCCCCAAAAATCAATCCATGCATGTCTACAAGGATCCCCTCAATGCTAACAACACAGGGTACATTATCAACATGATTGGCGTAGACAATAACTTAGAACCACTATAATAGCCATTTGTGGTTCATGTGCCTCAACATAGCATAGCAACACCAACAACCACAAAAAAGATGCCACAACAACCATTCATCCTCAAGGTTGTCTATCAGACATATGCCCCTACACCCTTCATATTCAAAACTACATCGCTGCCTGTGCTAACGCCACAAGCACTATTTGTCATTAGGGGGCAAAAACACTCAACTGCTCCCATTACATAGAGCCAATCTAAGACAACATCACAGCCTTCCCATTCAAAGAAATGGGAAGAGCATCTACCAGATGAAATAGCCAAGGAACGTACTGCCCTAGGTTCCCCCAAGCCTACCCCCTTGTCCGTTGTGTCTATGCCCCCCTCATCATCAACAGTTGACACCACTACGTGCATACAATCATCACCATCCCACCCAAAATAGTCTAGCCCCAAACCTAGAACTACTCCTCCTCGAGAAATTTGTCTTCTAGGATGGATGCAGGAATATAAGGGCAAAAAACAACAAGAAAGTGGATAGGTCCTTCTAAATTCCCTTACTCAAGTTAAATAGGCTCTGAAATAAAAGAATACAACCTTGAGCTTGTACGACTTGGTAATGACCTCCACTGTACACTACGAGGCCTTGGTTCACATGTTAACGTCCATACCGGTTGATGAAAACATGCGAGTAGAGGAGAAAGCAATCCATGTGGTCATGCTTCCTTCTATGCCAGAAGAACTATGGCCAGCTCAGTTGACATTCCATGACGAGTCCATCAAGGATGACGCTGAGAAGGGCTAGGCCATAACAACACCCCTGTTCATCATAATTTGGGTCGATCAACACAATATTCAAAGAGTACATGTTGATGATGGGGCTGCTAAAAATGTCATCCCTTTCCCCATACAGGACAAACTAGGTTTGGTGGATCAAATCAGACCCACAACAACCTCATGTCTGAAGTCATTCAATGGAGCACAGGTGGTGGTAAAGGGGACTATCCACATTAACTTTGTGGTAGGGGACCAATTCCCCACAAGTGCAACATTCATCGTGGTGGAAGAGATGCTTGGGTTTAACCTGATCTTGGGGAGGTCGTGGTTAGCCCAACTCAGGGCCATCTCTTCACCCATACATCAAGAAATCCACCTACCTTACGTGGGCAGGGAGGTGGGGATCTACGGTGACGAAGTGACCACGAAAGCAATAAACAATGTCAACATGGAGCAAGGCTTAGAAGTAATAACCTATGAGAATGAAGCGCCTATCTCCACTGAAGCTACTTATTTGGCAAATAAGTTGGCCCAAAACTCCAGCTCAGAAAATGAAACTACATGGGCCAAATTACCTTTTCAGGTGGCAAATAACGATATAGAAGAATATCGTAACAAAGCCCCTTGGTCGTATGCATCACCGAGCCCACAATGGGTTAGAAAGTAACTATGAGAATGATCATTACTTATGTAGTGTAGCTAGTCCACTACTTCCGACACAATTAACGCTTATCATACGTTTATTCTTTGTTTGCTACATATTCATTTGTTTATGCTAATTGTCTAGCTTATTCTTTAAACCATTCACATCAGATCCCCTATTTACATAACGTCACATCTTGCTAAGGCCTAAAACTAGCAAAAATTTCTTTACCATCATGTGATGGCTAGAAATGGCCTAAAACTAGTGAGGACCTGGAATAACCTTAAATTATTGTTATGGCCTGAAATGACCTAAAACTAAAATGAGATGCTCCCAAGGAGTTTAATTAATAAAAAAAGATAAAGAATAAAATAAAAATAAATACAACACATAAGCCAAAATGAAATAAATCTCTTCATAATCCATTTTTTTCTCATTCAAAATATTAATCAATAATGTTTACAACATTCTTTGTGAGAATCCAAATAAAATTCTTTGCTGCTATGCTATGACCCTTCACCTGCTCTATCGTCCCCTACCTCATTAGGTCATGTGTTTTTATCTAGATTTTGTATCACAGGAAAAATGAAATAGTCATTTAAAGCGACAATAAGGACTTGAATAAAATAAATTATCACAACACCAAAAAATGACTGACCCGAGATGGCCCCGTGTCTGTTTCGAGGGGTATCTGATCCATGCCTACCACGAGACGTTACAAGATCTCCTCCATAATATCAGCCCAATTCCTATCTCGTAGGTTAGCACTTGTTGCAACTTTCTCCTTTTCTATGACTGTACATCTCAGTGGTCCTAGAGAAAAGGTGGTAGTGGTGGTCTCACCCGTGGGAAAGGTCATTTCCCTTTTGGGAGATTCACTAACTGTCACCTATTGCATAAACTTGTCGTAAGCCCCAGAAGCACCAATAATGTCAAGGAATACCTTGTAAGTATGCAACTTGATAGAGGCATCCCAATATTGTTTATGGTAGGTGGCACATTCTAGTTTATACATGTGTTTGTGGTTTTTCTGTGCCTACCCCCACATTCTAGTTTATCTTCTTCAGACGGTCGATCATGTCGTCGACCACCCCCTCCATTAAAGTAAATTTTTCGAGGGTCTTGGTCCATGGTCGTAGGTAGATCAAGTAAGGGATAGAGGTATCAAAAGTGGTGTTTTCTGCACAGTGAAATGTGTTAGCCACAGTGGAGGGGAATCACGATAAAGCTAATGAACAACATAAATGATAGTGTAAAGATCCTACCCAGCAAACCCTTAGGGNGGGGGGGGGGGGGGGTTTGCCCATCAGCACACTGTCAAATATGCGGTCAAACTCACCAGTGTAGAAATGAAGCCCCTCTCCTTCTAGCTAACCCAACAATGTAGTAGCATCCTCAATACTCATGTGTCCCTCTGGTACTGAAGTACTCTATGCAAAAGAGTCATCAGCAGGGGCCTCTTCCTCATTGGTTGGGCCCCTTTATTCGTTAACAGGGGCCTCCTCTTCATTGGAAGGGACCTCTTCGTTACTAGCCGAGGCCCTTTCTTCTGCAGTAGGGGCCCCTTCTTCATCGGTCGGGGCCCTTTACTCTGTGGCCACAGCCTCTTCGTTTTCACCAGTTGCCCCTATTATAGAGGTCACCACCTCTTCTTCCCCTTCTTCCTCTCCTTCCTCTACTAATAAAACATGGTTACATTAGGCAAGATATACTAACTTGGAACAAAAGCTACTCTGTGTAATGCTATGTAGCATAGCATAGTATAGTAAGTGTTAGGTAAAAAAAAAAACACTTACCAATCGAGGGTTGCACTTTGTGAAGCTTGAGCTGCAGCTTCTTCCCTCTTTCCTTATTTGTGTAGGGAAGTTCCTTGGCTAGAAGAGATCTCTTGTGTTGTAGCTTAGTTGTCACTGTCTTTGCAATGAGGATTTATCCCCTTGTCACATTGTTGGTGGTAATGGGGGGTGCCTCTCCCATACTATCTTGGGCATGAAAGTCGTGTGCCATCCAATCCCTAGTTGTCATTGAAAATGATTCCCCAATAGCTTCCAGGGGGGTCCTGAGATTGGGTAGTATGGAAGACTTGGAAAATCCATGGCTTGGAAATCTGGCAACAATCTTGTAGTATCTAGACACCATTCTCATGAACTACCAATAATTCTGCAAAATGCCACAAGAAAGCTGTAAAGAAGGCATGGTGCACGTTAAAGCAAGACTCAAGCTTCCCATGGAGCTTGATCATTTCAGCCTGCAAGCCTTTGCAAAGGTATTTGGCCTAATTGTAATAAGTCTCCTCTTCCATGAAATCCCTTATTATCTGAGCCTACTCAATTCCAAGGATTTTTCCTTAGCAGAGTAGCTTGGGGAAGGCATGGGCACGGAAGATAGGGTAAATCATTTTGGCCACCCATAGCCTGACCTTCTTAATGTAGATCCCCTTTTGGTCCTTTGCTACCCCTAGCCACTCCTCAATGTCCCCCTAATGGTTTGCATCCTTCTTATACTTTTCTCCTATGGGGAGGCCATTAGAAGGGACACCGAAAATATATGCAAATAGTTGATCATTAATTTCAAACACCACTCACACACTGTGAACACGTGTGTGAAAGAGATATGCTTTCTCAAAGAAGGAGTCGGCTAGGAAAAGCATTTTGACAAGAAGGATGTTTAGGTTGATGGCCAAAAATAAGTACATGAGCCCAGCCTCTTGAAGGTTGTGGACAAGCATGGTTGGGGCTCCATTGCAGAGCCAACGCTGGGTCTCCTCCACCTCCCTGTACTTGAAAAAGAGGTTGGTTTCGTTGCTCCTAGAATTGATCACAGTCACCTCTTGGGATTTCCTCACCACTGAAACGATTTGCAAAATAAAATAAAAAAAGTTCGCAAAAAAGAAGAAGAATGAACATCACTTGAACATGTAATAGTGAATTCATAGTTTAGCGTACCAGGTTTAAATCGCATGGGAAATGGTGGGAGATCCACCAACACGTCTTCAACAGTGATCAGCCTGAGTGATGCCCACTCCCTATCCAACCAAATGGCTTCTTTACACTTCCCATAAAATTGGGAATGTCAGGTCGGATAGGTTTTGAACTCACCCTCAAATTGGCCTATTACGTCATCATGCACATTCTTAGTAGAGTAAAACTCCTGCAGGGCCATTTGTGCCAACGCCAGGGCATCTATATCACCGTGGAGACCACTTCTGTCAATAAAAAACCTAACAACACAAAGAAAACTCTATATATACACTATTAATACCTGTGTATAGTGTAGCATGAATTACACAACGCAATAAAATACCTTCATAGGACTCACCCGCTGGCATAATAAATGATTCCAAGTGGGTTCTGAAAGCAGGTGCCTATGTGACGATCAAGGAATTACGTGTTGTATAAGTGATAGTACTTATACTCAGGTATCTCCCAAATTAAACTTAAGTGTCTCAAGCATTTTGGGTGCTAGTTGGAACCTTCTACCTTATCACCCTTGATTGACCCATCAGTTAAAAATTTTAGAATGCCCCAGTTTGCCCTAGGCAATAGGGTTTTCGTGATTGCAGCTGCTATCTTTGCTAATAAGTGTGACCAAATAATCACACTAAAATGGCAGAGGAGGAACTGTATGAAGTCCCCTGCACCCTCCCGAAACCAGACTGCCTGCTGCCCCACACGTGCATGGGGAGAAGGGACATTGGCCACTTGTTCGCTAAGGTAGGACAAGACTCCCACAATCTCCAAGAGAATCAGAATGGGCTTCAACATGACCCTATGCAATGAAGCATCAAATGTTAGCACTATGTACGAGTGAAGTTTACACGTAGTGTAGCATGATCTCCCAGTCGCAAATCTCTCTCTAATAAAAAAAATAGAATAAAAATCATAAGCAACATAACAACATGATACTCGCAGCGTAGCATAGTCATCAAGCCTTGCACAATGTAACAACACTTAGATGCAAACGCATGACACGTGACATAGAAAATGAACAAGAATAGATAGACACACAACAATATAACAATGTAATCAACATATTACTATGAAGGGAATGGCAAGATAGCAAACTCAATAGAAACAAATTCAGCAATGTAGTGGTGTTGTAGATTCAATAGCATAGCAATGCAACAAACCTAAAGACCTTACGACATATCGGCATCATGTAATAAAAACATTACAAAGTTCAAACAAGAAAGAATTCACTGTGCTACATCTGTCTGAACCATACCACTGCTGTACAAAATAACTCATGCTATACTACGTTAAACATGTGTCACTATCAAATCTCATAGATGGCCAAACCCTCATGAGGGTGGTATGCTATGCTAACCATGCACTAAGTTGTTCAGAATCACCCAAACCCCCATAACAAGGTAGTCACAACAATGGTGGTCGAGGTGATATTGCATGCAGTTGTAGCATAGCGTCCGTATAGTCGTTGTTGCCAACCAGCAACAACAGCGGTGTAGTGGCCAAAAAAATAACCAAAATAGTGGCAAAAGATGTGGATTTGATCACAATAAAAATTATTGTAGTCTGAAAAACAATGGTGGCATAGCAACTTACTGAGCATACATAGCCTTCTCTCGCACTTCAACACGTGTCTTGGACAGGTGCCCCAAAGTGTCCTTTACCTCGTCCATCTTAGGAAGTCCTCAATGCTTGCGTTTGCCTTTAGGTGCCATTGTCTCACTCATAAATTCTCTGTCAATTGCTACGCTACAATTCTTCGCTTTCTCTCAGCACGATTGTACTACACTCTAGATGTGGGCTTTGCACTCTGACAAAGAAAATGACAAGCTTACTAGGGGTAAATCCCTATTTATAGTCGACGTGGTGAAAAGAACTTGCCATTTTCGCACCACGAGGAATGTGGGATGCCTCGTATAGTGTAGCACTATTATGTCATAATCCCACTATAGTGTAGCATCATTGTTTGTAGCATAACAAGTGGTCCCAATAGAAAATTTCATCCCACCTTGAATTAGCAGCCTACCTTTACAAAGCCTACACACCATAGTCCACAAAGACCTTAAACTAGTGACCTTAGTGCTCGAAATCCACCCATTAACAGTCTGCTAAGACCTTAAACTAGGAACCTCGATTTACATTTTGATGTACACTGTAGCATGAGTAAAGTCTGCCATGACCTTAAACTGGCAGCCTTAGTATCCATTTCATATTTTAAACTAGATTTTGCAATGTTACGGTCCACCACGACCTCAAAATAGCAAAGTTAATGTCCCTTGCATGTTCAAACCCATTAACAGTCCGCCAAGACCTTAAACTGGTAACTTGCAAACTTGGTCAAATAGTTGACAATTATTTCATGTTTCATTATTGCTTTGCAAATTTTTATTGTGTGCTATTGCTACAAATAGGTATCACTTGACTTGGCTTTTTCTTATTGTGGAAGGTTGAACAAAATGGCCATGCAGCGTGATCTACATGCACTTTTAACCTTGATAGGTCCTCATGGCAAGTTTGTAAGACATCTAAACGTAGAGTCATTAGACTGGGAATCATCCATTGATAACACTGTAGCATCCTTGGAAACATCCCTAGATTGGTCGGAACATCTAGTCTAAGAATTAGACCTAGAGGTTCGAGACATGACTGAGGACCCTCTCACCGAAATACCTATAACTACATCTAGGGAAAAAATAAAGACATTAAAACTTAGCTCCCTCCTAGATCCACAAATGCAAAAGGATGTATCTAAAGTCCTCCAAGACAATGTCAAAGTGCTCACACGGTCCTATGATGACATGCCAAGCTTAGACCCATGACTCATACAACATAACATTATCTTAAAACTGTGTATCAAGGTAGTCAAACAAAAGGCTCGTAAAATTAAACCAAAAATTGCACTAGCAGTACATGATGAAATTACCAAACTGTATCAAGTAGGCTTCATTCTCTCGGTTGATTACTCAGAGTGGGTATCAAACATTGTTGTAGTCTCTAAGAAAATGGGAGGAATAGGAATTTGTATAGACTTTTGGGATCTAAACAAAGTAATGATTAAAGATGACTTCCCACTACCAAGTATTGAACAACTTATCGACACTACGGCTGATGATGCTTTATTATCCTTTATGGATGGGTTCTTGGGTTACAATCAAATTCACATCAACCCAGAGCATCAATTAATAACTACTTTCATGACCCCTTGGGGAACCTTTTGTTACACTATGATTCCCTTTGGTTTGAAAAACACTGGAGCAATCTATCAACAAGTCATGACGTACATATTTAGTGACTACCTTCTAAAGAGACTAAACGATTACGTGGATGACATAGAAGTCAAGTCTAAGAGAACTATTGATCATCCCAATGATCTAAATGTAGTCCTCAACCGTTGTCATGGGCATGACTTGCATCTCAATCCAAAGAAATGTGTTTTCAGAGTTAAAACCAGATGCATGCTAGGGTTTGTAGTATTGGAGGCTAGAATACGAGTGGACCCTGACAAAGTTAAGGCCATCGTTAACATAGCACCCCCTACCAACCTTATAGAATTGCACAGGTTGCAAGGTAGAATATAGTTTATCAAAAGGTTTATAGCAAAGTTGACCAACAAGTTACATCCCATCCAAAACTTACTAAAGAAGGAGGTTAACTTCAAGTGGACAACACAGTGTCAACAAGCCTTCGATGACTTAAAGAAAGAGCTTTTACACCTCCAAACTATTTACCCACCATAGAGGGATAAGCCTTTCTACATCTACCTTGCCACCTTAGACATGTCTATCGCAGCACTGTTATGCTAGAAAAGAAAGGACGGCTCTGAAATCCCAGTTTATTACTTGAGCCATGCATTGATAGCCTATGAAGCAAAATACAACGAAGTACAAAGGAATTGTCTCACCCTAGTATTTGTGCTAAAAAGGTGGAGACACTACTTGATTCGTAGCCAAGTTAACATCATATGCAAGAGCAAGATACTCCAAGCTATCATGAACAACTTATATGAAAGCAACAGGATAGCCTGATGGAAATCTATAATGGTGAAATTCGATTTACACTATGTAGTCCAATCTTCAATGAAAGGACAAGTGATAGCTACATAGCTCACAACCTTAGCCATTGATGATTGGACAACCATAGAGCTAGAATTCCCTGATGAACATGTTAACAACATCAACCTTGTGCCACTGCATTTCGAGGCCACTTTACATTTTGACGGCACCTCAACCACGCGAGGTGATAGTGCTGCCACTGTCATTACATTCCCCTTGGGGGAAATTCAACCTTTTTCTTACTATTTTACGTTACTTTGTACAAACAATGTAGCTGAGTATGAAGGACTCCTTAGGGGCCTTTTAGTAGCCTAGTAATTAAAGATCCAAAATTTGACAGTTAAAGGGGATTCCCAACTCATCGTCAACCAGATCACTGAAATCTATGTTTGTAAAGCTTCACACTTATAGCCTTATTGTGATTTGGCCAAAAATTTGTTGAAATTGTCCACAATGATAGATATCCAACATGTGCCATACAAAAACAACACTATAACAGATGCCTTAGCCATGCTAGCGTTAAATGTGCTGCTACACCTATTTGCAACTTTACCTGCTTCAATAATAGAATGTATAGATCCTATCACTCAAGCAACACACATTATCTCCGTAAGTGCTACCAATGCCCAAGAGTGGTATGCTAACGTTAAAGCCTACCTTTAACATGGTGAACCCCCACATGGCTTGACATCTTCCCAAAAGGATGCAATCCGAAAATGAGCACGGTAGTATGTCCTTGTAGGAGATAATACCTTATGAAAATGCTCCTTTGATGTGATATTGCTAACTTGCGTTGGTGGGGAAGAGGCACGGAAAATTGTTAACAAAGTCCATGAAGGACTATGTGGAGGACACATAGCTCCTAGGGCCATGGTAGCTAAAATCAAACACCTAGGGTATTACTGGCCTTGCATGGAATGAGATTTCCTTGCTAAAGTTAGGACGCGTGATACATGCCAACGTCATGCAAATCTTATACACGTTTTGCCTACTAGGTTGCACCCTACACAAATCACGTGGCCATTCTAATGATGGGGACTAGATATCATAGGACCCATAACACCTAAGTATTCTGTAGGACATAGCTTCATCATCACTACCACCGAGTACTTTACAAAGTGGGTAGAAGCTATTCCCCTTAGGAAAACTACATCCCAATAGGTTTACCACTTTATCTTAGACAACATTCCCATGACTATTGTGATAGAAAATGGGCCACAGTTTAGCAGCGTAGAAACCAAAACCTTTTGTGGAAACCTTGGCATCAAGGAATCCTTTTCATCGCCATACTACCTGTAGGAAAAAGGTTAGGCAGAGGCAATAAACGAGGTCATCATCAACTTGCTTAAAAGGATGCTTAGCAATAGCAAGAGGCGATGGCAGGAGCAAATCCTCTACATGTTGTGGGCCTACCGTACGACATGCAGAATGGCTACAGGTAAGACTCCTTATAGCCTAGTTTACGGATTTGAAGTAGTGTTACCTCTTGAATTGTAGGTACCATCACTTCAGATGATCCTTTCAAGCATCGTGAATGAAGCCTAGAACAATGAGTGAAGGATCATTAACCTCGACTTCCTATAGGAAGAGCATGCATAAACACTAAGTCGTATCAAATGGTACCAAGACAAGCAGCGGCAAAAGCATCATTCCAACCTACATCAATGACTAATCAAAAAAGGGGACCTAGTTCTCAAAGTTGTTTGTGAACATGCAAATAAGTTTTTAACAAACTAGGAAGGTCCATTCATAGTCACAAAAGCCTATGAGAATGGAGCCTTCAAACTAGAAGATATGGATGGCAGAGAGTTTGTAGATCCAGTGAACCACTTGTACCTTAGGCCATACTACGTCTAATGCAAAAGCAAGGTAAGCATTCATAGTCCGCTATAACTATAAACTAGCACAGATAGTCTGCTATGACTATAAACTGGCACAAATAGTCCTCTATGATTATAAATTGGCACAGATAGTTCGCTATGACTATAAACTAACACAGATAGTCCACTATGACTATAAATTGCAATAGACAATCTGCTATGACATAAAACTAGCACAAAAGATCCCATACAACCTTAAACTGGCCCATCCACCATCCGCCACGACGATAAACTAGCACAATGGTTTGCTAGGACCTTAAACTAGCACATTGTGGTCTATTAGGACCTTAAATCGGTAAATCTGATGGTTTACCAAGACTTTAAGCTAGTTTTACAGCATAACGCTCTCAGCTCGCATCCACGATCCTACAAGCAAGAAAGTGTGCACAGTGCCAATGTGGGGTGGGAGGTTTAGAATGCAGTTCACAATGATAAGAAAAAATCCTCTGGAACATATGCAATGCCACTGCCCCTGGCATCTTGCTAATCCTTTAGAGATGTCGTGTGACATCTTGCTGACCTTCCAGAGCTACCACTACCATAGCCCATCACCTTAGTAGTAGCTCCTGTTGTCAGCGCCTACTTCTGGAGTCCCAAAACTATTGTGGCCTAGCCACAAAGTTGTTGCCCTCTAGTCCCTGCAACCATCGAAGCTCAAAAGATGTTCGGCTACTAGGTTTCTCACCTTACAGCTGAATTGCATGATGTTTGCCTTGGGTGGGGACTCCTAAGCACTCACATCGCCGCAACTCCTAGCCCTCTTAGTGCTAACCCCTTTAGTCTACCACTCCTTGAACCACTACTGGCCTTCCTAGTTTGGACGTCGCATGCCTTAGCAACAATGCCTGCAACTTCAATGGTGTCTAAAGCAAGTAAGACCTTTGCCTAACTACATTTCATGGTTACATTTCTCTAGTTTTCTTTCTATTGCACTTACAGGATATGGGCCAAGATGCCGTCAGTCAGGGATGCACTTCACTAGGAGGATAGGACACTACATCGTTTTGAGGTGATTGCTCTGACTAGCTTAACTACTTGGGAGTGCACATCCTACCCTTCCTCTTAACCTTCATCATCTCGTTTCTTACACTCATAGTTTCCCTTTTCACATCTCTTTTACAAGCTTTCTTGATGCATGTAAAGCCCTCCCATATGCTCAACCAAAAAGTCCATGACACGTGTAACTTAGCTCGTCACATGGGAAGCATCTATAGGTAGGTGAAAATCCCACATGGATGTAGCACAACTCATCTTGGGGAGGAAACACCTATCCTACAACAACAATATTTTTTGCAAGTGAACATGGCTAAACAACAGAAGAAAAGCGTAAAAGTGTAAAAGAGCAAAAGAGCTAAAAAAAAGATCGTGTGCCCAAAACAAATGGCACACTAGCTATTTCACAATGACCATTTCTAACCATTTCAATGAGAGGTCAGAAGCCAGCAAAAGAAAGATGTCCACACATGTTGATTCCCTCATAAGAATTCTAATGAGGGACCATGCTACGTTTCATCTTTCCTTTTCCTAAACCTATCCGCTCAAGTCCAACCTTTTCCCCCTTTTTTTGCATGACTATCCTGATACTCCCAAGTACATCAAAGTGACATCTAAGAGACCACTGGAGAGTGATGTTGGTGTCTTGTACTTCATGGAATTTCATATTCTTTGTCAATGTCTATCAGGCAGATCCTCCAGATGTCAAAAAAGAGGGGCCAGTGAAACACCATAAAATTTCAAGACCCTCATGCTTCAGTAGAGTCTTGGAATTTGGGCAAGAACTTCCACAAGTACAGCATCATGATGGTTCGGCAGGAAAGTGTAGGCACTGAGGATAGACTATTTAGTCTGGAAAGTTTTCTATCTTCAGGGCTGAGAAGCTTGCTGGAGTCTCTAGCCTACCCAATTGGACAATTGAACCAGCTGACAGTCTATCCAGAGATCATGCTAGGAGTTGTCAAAAGTGTTTGGGATGAGCAAAATAGTTCAGCAAGTTTTCTAGTGAAGAAGTTTGCTACGCTATGCTACATTGTGCAGTGTAGAATGCCTTGAAAGATAACCACTCAAGCGTCCAAATGCAAATTGATAAAATGATTACAAGACAAGTCAGGATTCAGCCAACATAAGGTGCTATGCTATGTGATGCTATGCAGCGTAGCACAGTGTAGCAAAGGTAGAGGAGAAAGGCCCATCTTGCCAAGTGATTCCAAGAAGAAACCTGCACTTTAGCAAGACTTCAACCTCCAAAATTCCTTGCCCCACTTAGCCCTCAGGCCTCAAGAAAAGTTTCTTACTAAAAAAATGGAAAATTGAACAAGAATGCATGATACCTCGGCTGCTACACTACATAGCATAGCATAACTTAGTAACGATGTAAAGGGGACAGAATGTCCCAAGGATGAACTCAGCGAGTCCAAAGGATTTTCGGCATAGAGGACAAAAATTGTAGTTGTTAGCTTGACTAAGCCTTAGACAAATGCTCTTTGCCTCCTACGGAAATTTCTATCAAAACCAGTGGCTACACTATGCTACACTACGTAGCGTAGAACAACGTAGCAAGCAGCTACTTATGCTACACCAATGTGCTCAATAGCGTGAGTAGTGCAACACTGGCATGGAAGCATCAAGAAATCTTCAGGTAGCTCTAGAACTTGTTGGCAATAATCTTTCTTACTTTGGCATCTCCTTGGCAGAATCCGCAATTTTACTTCATTTTGCATACCCCTGGTCAACTCCCAAAAAATTCTGCCTATGCTTGATCCTTCCTTTAAGAGCAAGGAAGACGTAGTCCTGAAGCATAGGCTCCATTTTTCTTACATTATTAGCACACTAGATTTTGGCACATGCAGTTTTAGCAGTATGGTCACAGCATAACAAAGTTCACATCCAGTATTGCACACTTACATGGTATAGACATGTTAGCACCTTATGGGGTCCAGGACATGTGGCATCTAGACCATGTTTCTCTCCTACTCTTGGCCTTATAAATACCCCGAAAAATAATGCTCAGGGGGTTAGCTTTTTGGTGCAGTTGGATTTCAGAGAGCATAGTTGGCATTCTTGAGCATTCTAGTTACCTTTGAGTTCTTTGTTGGCTCTAAACATCCCTTTGCGAGTTGAGCATTTTGGCATCTTAGTGAACATAGTAGCAAGCAGAAGACCTGTGACTATATTGTTTGGTGTAAGCAGTGACTCTCCAATGTTGCATAGCCTATTGTACACCTTTCAACAAGGCAAAGGATCAAATCTGTGACCTTTGGGGTGGTGCACTCTCTCACCCAAATCTGTTTTTATATTCACTCACTATCATTGTGTTTTGTACTATTTTCATTGCCTGGCTTTTATTGATCATTGATTTATTTTGCATGCATCGTTTCCGAAACAAACGTTTACGAAAGGTTAAGATACACCTATTAAGTCCTTGTTTGTTTGACCAAGCCATTTAGGGTGCCCTGTTTCCATTTCTCTCTAACATGGCCCTCACATAGATCTAGGGTTAAACTATTGACTAGTAACCTCTCGGTGTTCCAGCCATCAATGTTTTCAGTTGCTATAGGTGCTTCCCCTAGAACTCTACAAGACAAAAGTCCAAAAAACTATCTACTCCATTAAGCTTTTTGTGTCTCGTGTAGCATAGTGATCCCATTAGCATAGTAGGGTCTTCCTCAGCATAGCAAGTATAATGGTGAGAATAACTCATCTTCTAGAATTTTCAAACGTACCCATTGGCGATCTATCTTCCTCACGACATTCATATTCAATTGGTTAGTGTAAAAATGTACTATTTTAAATCATTTCTTACCAATATCTTTCCCTCTTACACCTTGTTTATATAGGGAAGATGAATCCTAGTAGCACTTTGATTCCCACCTTGAATTTAGAGGCGTTCCACTTTGTTCAACACATGCGGACCCTGAGCAACTGCTTAGCCCAACAAAGAGACCACGATAGTCTCTTAGGTTGCAATAGCAATCGCTCGAATGTCTACCTCATGATGAAGAGTGGTATAACTTCCTATGCAAAAAGATCCAAGCAAACCTACCATTGGATCGTCACGAACTCGAGGAAAAATGTAATTTTGAAATCATTCACTGGAATAGAAGGGAGTTCCTTCCTACTTCTAATACCATTATCCCACTTATTGAAATGTTCCAATGGCTTTTGGCCCAACTTATGCAATTGAGTAAGTCAAGAGAATGGGACACAACATCTCACTATGATGAACCTCTTCATGATGGGATAGAGGAGTTAGAATCCCACTCTGAAGGTGATGGTCCAATCTATACCACAGCTGCCCCTTCTACTTCTATTTTTCATTCACACTAGTCACAATCCTTTGCCTCTTTTGTGACTGCCATTACACTGTCACAGCCTAGACCCTCCTTGGTGATGGGTAGCTATCAAATGCTATCAACACAATAGTGTGTCAGGCCTTTAGCCTCATTTTCATTTATCATTCCTTCCTAGTCTATTCAAATCCCACAGCTAATGTCTATGATGCCTACACTACCCTATGTGCATACGATACCCATGTCATAGCCATATAAAAGTTTTGCTTCTATTACCTCTTCTATACCCATTTCATCCTCAGTAGCAGGCCCCACCTCAACTATGTGATGGCTAGCAACATCTTTTCCTATGGTTCAAGCATCTCAGATGCCACAATATGTGCAGCCCCACATGTATCAAGCATCACACGTGGTGCAACCAATCATAGGGCTATGGGCCGCTCTAGTAACCAAGCAGGTGTAGCGATAGAAAATGTCAGTGGTTGGAAATACCGAGAGGTTTTCAGGCGCATAGCCTAGCCTCGGATCCACGTGAGGGCCATGTTGGATAAAATGGAAACGGGGTGCCCTGAACAATCTAGTCGATCAGACAGGGACTTAATCGGTGTACAATAACCCTTTTGCAAACAATAAAAGAAAATGCAATGTGCACAGTAGTAGAAACATGCTAAAGTGCCTAACAGGGTAGTGAACACAATTTAATGCTTAACAATGCCAAATAAATGCTATGATCAGCCAAAAAGAAAGTTTGAATAGAAAGATACACCACCTTGAAAAAGGATACAAGTATACAAAGTGTACAATAGGCACAGTACTAGTAGAATGAAAGCCTCGGTGGTGTCGGGCTGTGAAATCTGGTACTCACTATGATAAACTATGTCTCCTGGGTTGGTGGTCACAATATACCATGTGATGTAGTTGTGCCTCTCTATCGGTGTGGTGTGCTTTGGGTCTTGTTCTCCCATAGAGCTAAGTTCCAAAATGCTAAAATGCCAAAATGCCAAAATGCCAAAATGACAATGCTAATTGCTTTTTTTTGGTGAAGAAATTGAAGCCTTCCCCCCTTCTCCTCCTTTTTTAAAGAGGGCACAAAGGTATTTATAGGGCTAGGGTTAGCCCAAAATGTGGATCTGGCGCCACGTGGCAGTGCGGTAGGTAACAACCTGTAACAACAAGTAACAGTGCATAATAGCATAGTGTAACAGGGTGCTACGCTATGCTACGCTATGCTACGCACTGTAGCAGGATGCTACGCTATGCTACGCTACGCAACGTAGTAAGGTGCTATACTAGCATTGTAGCAAGGATGCTACGCTAGCACTGTAGTAGGGTGCTATGCTATGCTACGCTAGCACTGTAGCAGGGTGCTATGCTACGCACTATAGCAAGGTGCTACGCTATGTAGCGTAGAAGCACGTAATAGTGCGTAACACTTAGCCATATTTGTAGTTGTGATGTTGATACCCGAAATTTTATGGTGTCTGAATGGCTCCTCTTTGTTGATGTTTGAAGGAGTGGCCTGAGAGACGTTGATAAAGAATTACAAAACACCATAGCAGACATGTCACCAACATCATTTGTTAGCACAAGATCGGATGTCATCTTACCATGCTCAAGAGTGTTATGGGAATAAGGTCATGTTAGGGGTGAAGGGGTATAGGCCATGCTAGGGAGATGAAATTTAAATGGTGGGAACGAAATGCAAACAGTGGATCATGATGTAGGATGCAAATTTAGCATGGTTGATAGTGACCATGGAATGAAGTAGCTTACCCTTAAAATGTTGACCTCTTGTTGGAGTGTTTATGAGAGCATCAAAGTTCATCCAAGGATGGGCCAATTGCGAAGTTGCAGCGTTGTTGCCCTTTTTTTATTTATTTTTATTTTGTGTGACGCAAACCTTTTTTGGGTTCAGCTTATTTCTGAATGTTAGCTGCAAGTTGGCCATTGAGAAGATGGGCTTTGTTTCCTAGGGATGATTGATGTTACATCTGCCTAGCTTTGACTATGCAATAGAGGCATCCTACAAGATGAATTGGGTTACATCAACCATGGGTTCAATGGTTGATATGAAGAGGATGCCATGTGTGTCACAGTGCATATGCATTAGAGGAGTGTGAAATCATAAGTATGGGGAGTATGAGAGGATATTGGGATGAATGAATGGATGTGCATAGGCTGTAATAGGGATGAGGGGGATGTGCACTCTTGAGTGGCTTAACTAGTCCAGTTATGCACATCAAAGAAACGTGATAACTTGCTGCTACGATGAAATGCACCTTTGCATGACCGTATCCAAGGCTCTGTCCTACAAACACAACTTAGAGAGGACAAGAAAAATCGCAAAGCATGAAATATGAGTGCAAATGCCAGATGTAAAGATGCTACAAGTGCTGGATGCAAAGATGCTATGAAAGTATCAAATGCTGTGCTAGTTGCAAGTGCTCAGGAAACCAGTGAAGGTGCCAGGGCGATGATGCTGTAAGTGTTCTAAATGCTGCACTAATGGCAAGTGCTCCAAAAGAATCACCAGAATGGTGAGAGGCGATGATGCTGTGAGTGCTCCCAGGGAAATGGCAAATGTTTGGATCAGATCAGCTACATGCTAGTTTAAAGCCTTGGCAGACTGTGAACCTGATTTAAGGTCCTAGCAGACCATGATGTGCTAGTTTATAGTCCTAGCAGATTGTTGGATTCTAGTTTAATGTCGTAGCGGACAATGGATGTTTTGCTAGGTTAACGTCATGACCCAAGGATGAGCTATGCCAGTTTATAGTCATAGTGGACTATTTGTGCTAGTTTATAGTCATAGCAGACTGGTGCTTACCTTGCTTATACAAGGTGCGATGCTACATGCGTTGTTATGCTGTGTGTCTGTAAAATCTTGCAAAAATCAACTAAAAAGAAAATAACATCCAGAAACATTTGCTATAAAAAAAGTTAAAATATATGAATGAAAGGAAAGAAATGCAAAAAGTGATAATTTTAGGCCGTTCTAGTCCATAGGCTAGTTTAAGGCCTTTTTGGGCCATGCATTTTTGTAGTTTTATGTTTTATAGTTTTTATGTTTCTAGATGTATTACGTAAGCTGAGTGGATGGGTGCATAAACAAAGTAAAAACAAATATGTGAACAAAATGAAATGCTTGATCTAAGTAGGCAAAATGTAAATGCGTAGGCTAGTGCTATGTAAATGAAAGTAAAAAATGCATGGGCAGTGGAGGCAAAGGGTAGGCAAGCATTTAGCACATTTTTGGCCAAGGGAAGGTCTTATTCATGTAGTTGCTTCCTAACCAGGCATGGATTAGGGAGCGTGCAAGGCTTAGGATCCTCTGGGAGGCTGTTGGCTTCAACCCCTCATTCAGGTGTGTTAGCCTTAGGCACTGCATTGGTTGTTATAGGTGTACCACCAAGAAGCTCTTCTTCTAAAACTTTCACCATGTCTATGTCATGGATAGTCGAATAGGGAGCGTTATCACCATGGATGATAACTTTACCACCTTTGTATCAAAGGTGGATTTCTTGGTGGATGGGAGAGGAGACGACATGTAGTTGGGCTAGCCAAGACCTACCTAGAATCATGTTGAAACTTGGCATCTCTTCTATGATAGTGAAATATGCATTAGTGGGGAATTACTCTCCTATGACAAAGGCTAAGTTGATTGTACCCTTGACTATGGTACATGATCCATTGAAGGATTTTAGACATGTGGTCTTGGTTGGCCTGATTTCACCTGCCAGACCTAGCTTATTGATGACGGAGTACAAGACTATGTTTGTTGCTGCACCATCATTGACATGCACTCTACGGATTGTGCACTGCCCAACATGAATGCTAATGGATAGTGGGGCTGTAGTAACCTCCCCTCATTCGGGGTTAACTTTGACTGCATTGTCACAAAATACTAAGGTTGTTGAACCCGATTCTTGTGGTGCAGGGGGTAGCATTGTTGCATGAATGAATGTCTCATTTGCAGGGATGTCCTCTGTAATAGGAATGGAGGCCAAGATCTAGGCCAATGCTTGGTAGTGAGCAGATGAGGTCATGACCAGGTTGTACAAGCTCAATGTTGTATTCTTTTGTTTGAGCATTTGTTTCACTTGGGTTAGTGTGGCAACGAAGTCCTTGTCATTATCCATTGTGTTGGCTTTGACTTCCTCCGTGTGGCTTGAGAGATAGATCTCTTGGGAGGGGGACTTGGGCTTGGTTTGCTTGGCTTGCTTGGGGGTAGGGGCCCCAACATTCAGTTGTTGTTTGTTGGTTGTGGCCTTTGCTTCGGCCATGGGGGTTGCGAGATGCTCATTTGTCCTCTTGCATTGCCATTTGGTGGGCCTACCTAGGTGGCTAGTGGGATAAACTCTTGAAGGAGGAGGGATTGAGATGTTGCCCACTATTGGGCTTTGAGTAGGTGAGGGGCCAATAGGTTGTGGCACTCTTATGACAAATGGTGATTTAGGTGGAGTTGTTGCATGGTCAACTTGTTGTGGCACCTTGATAACAAAAGGTTGCCTAGTAGTTGTTGTTGCATGATGCCAGTTTAATGTCTTAGTGGATGGTTGCTGTGGAACTTTGACCACAAAGGGTGCTATGGGTGCTTGAGGTGGCACTTTGATAACAAAGGGAGGCCTCTTGCTTGTGGAGGTGGAGGTGGAGGGAATCCTTGCCTTGTTGGAAGGCACACGGATCACAAAAGGTTGTTGTGTAGGTTTAGACTTACCACCTATGCTAATGGAATTTATGACATGGGAGGCATCATTTGTGTTGGATTGACTCATCGTGTTAATTACTAGTTGGCCACGTTCTATCATTCTCTGCAAGTCATCTTGCAAAGCACAATAGTTGTCTGTACTATGACCAGCCAATTGGTGGTAATGATAGTATTAATCTAGCTTAAAGTGTTGCAGCACTAGGGGCTCACTTGGCACTGCTAAAGCAGGGCTCCTTAGTAGTTTGCAGTACCTATCATGTCTTTGGTGAGTAATTTCCAGTACATGTTTGTGTTGGATTTGCTGAGGTTTCAAGACTTGCTCTAGTAGTTTAGAGGGTTGCACCGACAGCGGTGTATACTTTGAGTGGTCCTTGCACTAAAAGTTGGGTCTTGAGGTAGCCCATGTCAATGTAGGTGAGTTGGTGCCAAAATTGGTGGTTTTGTTAGTTGGGGCTTGGGGTTGCTTAGCTATTGGGCCCCAGTTGGTTGCTCTTACGCTTGTGGCTACATGCTTGCAAGCATTTTGGTTTTTGTAGGCGACAAAGGCTAGATCATTGCTAGCTTGTGCTACATCCTCTATGCATTTCACTTAGGCAAAGGATTGGCTAAGAGACTTTGGAACTAGATAATATAGTTTGGACTTGATGAAGTCATTTACTGCACCTTTAAAGATTGCCAATAGATGTACCTCAGCGAGAGGTTCATGAATTTTGCTCAATGTAGCATTCCAACATTGGAGGAATTTTGGCATGGGTTCTAGAGGCCCCTATTTAACTTGCATCAGTTGGTCAAGGGTTGCTTTAGGCTTTAGGTTGTACCTGAAGCATGTCACAAACTTGGTTATGAGATCCTCCAAAGAGGAGATTGAGGCCATGGGTAGTGCATGATACCGATCCAAGGCCTTGCCAATGAGTGACATGGGGAATACGTGCATGATAGTGTGTGGCCAAGCTTGAAGGAGTAGGCATTCAGATCGAAGTGTGACCAAGTGTGTATTGGGGTCCCCTTCACCATTTTATTTGGTAAGTTGAGGCAGTTGGGCCCTAGTTGGGAGAGTTAGAGGTGGTACTGTTGGACTTGTGGGATCATCTTGGTAGAAGTCCACCACCTTAATGGTGTTAGAGGAGGTAGTATTAAGTTGGTTGATCTCCCCTGTCAAGCTTTGTATCAGTTGGAATGCTTGATCCAAGCTTGGGGGTGTGCCAGCTGGTTGCATTGGCTGGGCTTGGGTTGGTTGCATAGCATAGGACAGAATTTTTGGTTGTGGAGGTTGCCAGTTTAATGTCATAGTGGACGAGTGTTGCTAATTTAACGTCATAGCGAATGATTGTTGATGTAATGGCTCAGCGATGGGTGTAGTGATTAGAGTGGGTCACACATGGGTGGGTTGGATAGACACCACAGACACCAATGAGACATGTGGGATGCAGGATTCCTAAGTTGTTTGAAGCTGGGAGGTGGCCCCTGCATGAGCATAGCGCTAGGAAAATGCATTAGTTGCTTGTGAGGAAGGCTGAATTGGCGTGATTACTATCTTGGAGGGGATGGATGGACCAAATCGAGGAGGGGCTGTACTAGGGAGTGGTTGTTGGAAGACGGTGTGAAGGTGGCTCTTGTGTTCGAAGCAAGCCTTGAAATCATCTTCCTCCCTCTGTGAGGCTTCCTCGTAGGTTGTCCCTGTATCATGCCTGTTTGCACAGATGAGTTGGAACAATAATTGGTGGTAGGACTCTGTGAGTGGGATTATGTCAAACAAGGAGGGGTTGTACTCCCAGCTATTCTAGTGGACTCGTTCATAGTTTGTTTTGCCTCTAAATCAAGGTAATCCACTAGTAGTCCTGCTTGGATTTTGGCACAAACAAAATTGTATTATTCGTGGCTTAACGTGACATGCTTTTGCTAGATTGTTGTATCAAATGTGTTAGACATCAACATGGAAGGTTGACCTGGATTCATATTCACAGATCAGGTTGTGAGAGTTGTTGTTTGCAGAGAATGGCTAAGTCTAAAAATAGCAGAAAATGGCTAACTCTGAAAATAGTAAAAAATGGCGAACTCTGAAAAAAATAGAAAATGGTAGGAAAATGACTAAATCTAAAAATAACAGAAAAATGACTAAGTCTGTCAGTAGTAGAGAAATGGCCAAGTACGAAAATGCAGAAAAATGGCCAAGTCTAAAAATGTAGAAAAAATGTTAAGTATGAAAATGCAGAAAAAATAGGCCCTCCTTCTAGTGCCAAAAAACTATAGCAACAGAAAATGTCGGTGGTTGGAAACACTAAGAGGTTTTCAGGCGCATAGCCTAACCCTGGATCTGTGCGAGGGCCGTGTTGGATAAAATGAAAACAAGGTGCCCTGAATAGTCTGGTCGATCATACAGGGACTTATCAGTGTACAATAACCCTTTTGCAAAAAATAAAAGTAAATGCAATGTGCACAGTAGTAGAAACGTGCTAAAGTGCCTAACAGGGTAGTGAACAAGATTTAATGCTTAACAATGCCAAATAAATGTTGTGATCAACTAGAAAAAGAGTTTGAATAGAAAGATACACAACCCTAAAAAAGGGTATAGGTATACAAAGTGTACAATAGGCATAGTAGGAGTGGAATCATAGCCTCAGTGGTGTTGAGCTATGAAATCTGATGCTCACTGTGATAAACTGTGCCTCCTCAGTTGGTGGTCATAGTATACCATGTGATGTAGTTGTGCCTCTCTGTCAGTATGGTGTGCTCTAGGTCTCATTCGCCCATGGAGCTAAGTGCAAAAATGCTAAAATGCCAAAATGCCAAAATGAAAATGCCAACTTATTTTTTCTAGTGAAGAAATTGAAGCCTTCCCCCTTCTTCTCCTTTTTTAAAGAGAGCACAAAGGTTTTTATAAGGCTAGGGATGTGGTGCCATGTGCTAGTGCAGTAGGTAACAACGTGTAATAACAAGTAACAATGCGTAATAGTGTATAACAGCATAGCGTAACAGGGTGCTACGCTACACATTATAGCAAGATGTTATGCTAACATTGTAGTAGGGTGCTACGCTAGCACTATAGCAGGGCTTTACGCTAGCACTGTAGTAGGATGCTACGCTACGCAGCGTAGTAAGGTGCCATGCTATGCACTAAAGCAAGGTGCTACACTAGCACTGTAGTAGGATGCTACGCTACGCTATGCTACGCAGCTTAGCAAGGTGCTATGCTATGCACTATAGCAAGGTGCTACACTAGCACTGTAGCAAGGATGCTACGCTAGCATTGTAGTAGGGTGCTACGCTATGCGATGCTATGCACTATAGCAAGGTGCTATGCTATGCGGCATAGCAGCACCTAAGAGTGCGTAACACTTAGCCATATTTGCAGTTGCGATACTGAGAGCTGAAATTTTATGGTGTTTTAGCAGGTAACCATCCCTATGGCACAACCAATGTTAGCTACCTTAATAGCACCACCCATTGGGCTATGGGCCTCTCAAATGGCACCACCAACTGGAACTATTCCAATAGCACCTCCAATAGGATTGGTTACTACACAAGTAGCACCTCCAATGATGGTTGCTTTAGTAGCTCCCCAAACAGTCCAACTTACGCAACCTCCTATGACACCCCCAGGCCTAGACCAAGCCTTTCAACTTATTCAGATCCTTACCAATGAAGTTAGGTGGCTTAAGGTAGCTGGTTCTAAAATAGTCCAAGTCATGGACTTTTACCAAGATGACCTAATTAGCCTAGTTGTTCCTTCTCTTACACTGCCTCCTGTGGTATAACTTTCCCAGTTCACAAAATATAATGGAGAGGGTGACCTAAACACCCACCTGGTTACTTTCAGGTCTGAATCCCTATTACTACAACTGTGGCCTCATGCCATCATCCATGTTTTCACCATGTCCTTAACAAACAAGGCTTTGGACTGGTATCGTGTGCTTCCCTGTGCTTCTATTTCGACATTAGAAGAATTGTTAAGTTAGTTTGTGACTCATTTTAAGTATAACTTGAAGCCAGAGGTCACTTTAGACAAACTTATGAATGAAAAACAGGAACCATTAGAGCTTATAAAAAAGTTCATACAACATTGGAGTGCTATCCTAAATGAGATTTGTGAACCAATCACTGAGGCCCATCTACTAGCCATGTTCAAGGGTGTAGTAAAAAATTTTATGAAATCCAAACTATATTACTTGGCTTTATGTTCCCTTAGCCAAGTTTTTTCTCAAACTAAAAGAATCCAGGATGTAGTAGAAGCTAGTAAAGATTTAGCTTATATAACTGATAAAAACACACATACAAAAAAGGACAAGGAAAAAGGGAAAGCTGCTACAACCACGGTGGTCGTAGTGGCTAATGAAGCCAAGCCCAGCAATGGTAAATAAATTGCCAAAGCATCTAAAACATCAACATCGACTAATAAAACACCCAAATCTAGTAGCACTAGTCAACCCTCAGCATTAACATCCAGAGTGCAAACTTTGTCAAGGCCAAATTTTGAGCACAAAGATTGCTCAAAATATACCCTGCTACCAATTAAGCCATTAGAGATTTTGAACCAATAGCTGGGGGTTGGGCATATACAACATAATAAAATGTCAGAGGAGGCCCTTAGACATCACCAGAGGTACTGTGAAGTCCTTCGAGAACCACTAATACCCAAGAACTTTAGGCTAGAAATGGCCTAAAACTAGCAACGACCCAGAATGGCCTTAAAGTATTGCATGGCCTACCAAGGCCTAAAATTGGTAGCTCACTTTTTGAAATTATGTTACATATGGCCAGAAGTGGCCTAAAACCAACAATAGCCCAAAATGGCGTAAAACTAGCAATGACACGAAATGGCCCAAAACTAAAGCATGGGGCCCACATGAGGCCCAGGTACACCAACAAATATATTAACCAAAGGAAATGAAAAAAGTATTTCACTTTTCATTAAACATAAGCCCATACTAAGAGTAGAAATAATGTCTAAAAACAAGCATTATATTTCAAAAAAAAAAGATTTTTTCGACAAGCTACGGGTCTTCGTCAGTATCTTTATCTCCTACTCAACTAGGTCCTGCATCTTCAATTAGGTCCTATATAAAATAAGAA